>UXGC01001940.1:0-15404 GCA_900480045.1 Eurytoma adleriae | reverse complement strand
TTTTTTTTGTTCAGCTAATTTTTAGAAAAAAAATTACATGAATTAATTGTCCTCTTTAAAAAAAAATACTGACTCCGTAAATAAATATAAAAATAATGATAAGGAATCTTTAAATAGCTATGGACAATAGAAAAAATATTAAAAAAAAAGAAACAAAAGTTAACGAAGGAACTATATTTGTGCAAATGAAATAAATAAGAAAAACTATAAGGTTGGTTACAAAGATCAACAATAATAAATTGTCTTATTCCAGATGCACATGCATATCCAATTGTTATTTATTAATAAGATGTCAAAAATAAATAAAACTACCTGGGTTTGGCTTGTTATTTTAAAAACGATATAAATACTGGGTTTGAAAACGCTGATGTCGAAGTCGTACTTCAGTTGATCTCTACGGACGAATCAAGAAACAATAAAGATGATGATCTTTAAATCTATGTTTATCTTCCTTCTGGGACTTTCTTTAACTTTCGTAAGTAAATTTACCTAAATAACATATTATAACGTATTTAATCCTTTTAAAAGTAATTTCGAAAATATCCTATGGGAAATCCGGCCTATGCAATCCTATATTAAATCCTATAAGTTTTTTGTGCTAAAAATCCTGTAGGAAATCCGGCCTATAGCAATCCTATAGGATTTCCTATAAGTTTTCCTATACAGATTTGTTTTTATAGGAAATAAATCCTGTAGAAAATCCTGTAAGAAAACTTATAGGAAATCTTATAGGATTTTCTATAGGTTTACTATAGAAAACCTTATAGGATTTTCTATAGGCTTCCTGTAGGAAACCTTATAGGATTTTCTATATGCTTCCTGTAGGAAACCTTACAGGATTTTCCATAGGTTTCCTGTTGGAAACCTTATAGGATTTTCTATATAGGCTTCCTGTAGGAAACCTTATAGGATTTTATATAGCTTTCCTGAAACCTTATAGGATATTCTTGTAAGGGAAACTACATTTTTCTTGAAAAAAATTTGGGAAAAACTTTTAGATTTCCAGTAAATTTATTAGCAGAAATCGCCAATTAGCCATAGTCATAAACGGGCCAGTTACTGTTTGAAAGCCAAAAGTGGCCAGTTTTTAACCATATAGGCACCGACCAAAAACCGGTTTTACGTAACCCAAAAATTGACGATTTCTAATTTGAAATTAGCCGTTTTTGACTTTTAATTATAAATTATTTTGGAGGTTCCACCGCTGCCCAGATAATATGTGACATTGCGATTCTTGGGTCACTTTAAGAACGAATTTCTTTCCGTCGAGTGTACACTGATTTTGAAAGGATTGAAACATATTTTACCAGTGATTATCTAGCCAAACTAATTACTAATTTTTTTTTCAGGCTGCTCCTGATCTTTCCAATTTGGTAATTATTCAACAAAGCATATCTTTTTGTTACTTTATAAGCCATAATACACTTGATAATACGTCGATTAATTTTAAATGACTACTGTTTAATTACTATGGGCGAGAATGTAAATCATAGATTTTTGCGAAATTCAATCAAAAGCCTTAAAAAATTCTTACTGATTATACGTGTAGATGATCGATATTTTTCGTTTTCTTTTTCATAACTCAATTTTATACAAAATGCCAAAATTTCCAAAAAATAGACCTTATTTCGTTCAAAAAATCTTTTTTTCATCAAAGTTTAGATATACTTAAGTCCAGGTATCAAAAATAACTATGATCGAAATTATTGTTTGATTTTTGAATTTCGTTATTCGAGCTGTTGTTTTCGAATTTTCCAAGCATATACTCAATAAATTATGACATTTAAAATTGTTTCCACAGTTTATTTCTTAAATAACATGAAAATAACATAAAGAAAATAGTGAAGTTTGCAAAACGGACAATAGTAGGACATTCGGCTGTGACGAATATGTGATCTCTTAAATTTTATGCCGAAATAAAATTTTACAAATCGAATAACTATTTAATTTTGCAGATTAATAACCCTACGAAGGTTGATAAAGTCACCGGTGAACTTGGCAATGGTCTGGGATTCAGAAGTGGCGGCCAGTTACGAGGGAAGCAATAATATAAGGCAATTTTTGCAGAGAAAGTGACATACAATGCGGAACTTAAGGGAATAATTAAATGTAAAACTAATACGAATTAATGTGGTAATTTTAAATTGAATAAATTATCTCTAATGCAATATTTTTACACTGAAAGAATTTTTTCGTAAAATTTACGATGAATGATGAATCTTACCTAAAAAAAATCGTGAAGAAATAGCAATTGAGAGCCGGTTTGTAGAATTTTTTTTTATTTATTGAAAACCAGAGTGTATACAAAAATATTACATAGTAATTATTATTGCACATTTAAACATTACAATTAAGTAATCCAGCAGAGGGAAAGAATTCCTGTGCGCTGGTCTGGCTCTATATAAATCTAAATAATCTAAAACTAACTTAAAACTAAAAGGAAAACATGCCTCCTGCAGATGTTCGTACTTGTGTCCTGGTAAAATATTATATAGTTACCAGGTCAAATCAGAAGATCGCAGTGCAGCATGTTTATTCTTGATGTTGCTTCTTCTTTAACTCCAATATCTTGCTAACATAGATCTTGCTGTGGTGTACATTTATGCATTTACTTATATACCTCATTAAGGAACCATGCCCTTATGAACTCATCAGAATGGCATACTTTACAGTATAATTACAGAAAAGAATTATATGCCACTTCACACATTAATGTATGTGAAGTTGTTCGGATAATTTTTCAAATTAAGTCCACCGCTTTACTGAAAGACCCAAAGGTGCTAACTCACGGAATGTATATATACCTACTTCGTAATATGACTGGAGGATTTTACGTTTTGAAATTTAAAAATTTTGGAGCTGTAAATAAAATTCTCTTCTATTATGACGATTTTTTATAATAACCGATAGAAAAAAATATGCATTATAGTCTTTCTGTTTTCAGACTGTCAGAACAACTTTGTCTTTTAAAAATATTACAGTAGAACTGATTATAAAATATGATTATAATAAAGTGCCATAATGATCGTTGCGGTAAAAATTTAGTACTATTATAATTGCTTAAATATTTTATTTTACTATTTGCAATCTTGACTTTAATTGCCCTTTAAACATCACAATTGATTAAACCCACGAATGTCTAGAAAAGACTGGTTTATTCAGCTCAAGTTGCTGAAAAATGTGGTATCAATGATTAATCTACAAACTCATTGTAATTGGGTCTTTGCATGAGATTTTTTTTTTTAATTTTGTTTCATATGTCTCAAAGAATATTGAAAAATAATAGACACGTATTTTTTATTTTTTCAATTAAACGATTATTAGCAGAAATATCGTGCTTTGAAAATCCATCCCTACTGAAAAAGGTCACATGAACATCACATAATGATCACGTGCGGATCACATGATTGTCACATGATTGTTACATAATAATCATGTGAGATTTTGCTGCGACAATCAAGTGATAATCCCCTTAGGAAAATATCCTAAGGAACTCCTATAGGAACAAATATCCTGTATCAAATTCTATAGGAATCCTATAGGAATTCCTATAGCTTTTTCTCGCTAAAAACCTATAGGATTTCCTATATGTTTTCCTACAGAATGTTTTATATACAAAATTCTATAGGAAAACCTGTAGGAAATCCTATAGGTATTTTAGCGCGAAAAAGGTGTAGGAATTCCTATAGGATTCAAGGTTTCCTATAAGATTTCCTATAGGCGTCCTGTAGGGATCTCCTGTAGGATATCTTCGTAAGGGTCATGTGATCCGCATGTGATCTTCATGTGATCTTCATGTGATCTTCATGTGATCTTCATGTGACCTTCATGTGATAATCATGTGATTATCACATGATATAGTCACATGATGATCATATGAAGGAAAATTATGGGTCAAAATAATTTGTCATTTTCTTTTTAGATTAGACAGTAAGTTTTGAGTATGTTCATAATAATTATTCCCAGTTGATAATGTCTATATGTGGATGAAAGTCCACTCACATGGACTACTGGGTTCACATTGTTTAATAATTTTCTCCTCTTTTTTTCTTTTTTATTTTTTTTTTATTATTTTTTTTCTTATTTAAAAAAAAATACAGACAATAAATGAATAAATAAATATACTTAACGTTAAACTTGTTGTTTTATTTATACTGCGTTTATTTGCGCATATGATCGTCTGGGCAATTATTTCAGTGGCATGAAACTAATTATACAAGCAATAATGCAGTAGTATTTTCTAGTTGCGCACTCGCAAATATAAATATTGAATGCCTGGCTGCTGATCTTTTTTATTCAGCGGTCTGCGTAACAGTAGCACAATTAAACCTTGCCAGCATGTCTTCAAAGCTATTTTTATTTTTGCTCCTTGGATGCATTACTATCGAGGTATAACTAAAATAATTTTTTATTAAATTAAATCGAATAGGACACCTTTTTAATTAAGTCCTTTAAACTTTTTGTTAATATTGCAGCACGCTGTTTCCGCGCCGTCTATGAAGGTAAATTTTTTCTACAAACGTATATTTTAATATATATATATATATATATATATATATTTCACGCGAATCAGGTATGTAATTACAATTGATTTTGATATTTCAATTTTAGGCTCGCGGTCGTTTGATCGACAATGACAAGCTGACTGGCGTCACCGAATTGGTTGTAAGAAAAAAAAATTGATCAATATAGTACCAATATTGGTTTTTGTATATTTTTGCAGTGCTTGTATACTGTATTAATAATAAATCGAAAAAATAATTGCTTTTTCAGGTGACTGCTATCAACGACTTAGCGAGAAAAACTGGGCAGGTGATAGGCTTATTGTTTCCGCATATTTCGCTGCTTCAGTCGCTTGATCGGATTCCGGACTTTTCTGCAGTACTATCGTAGGCTAATAAAAGAATAATTAATAGAAAAAAATATATATCATGTACAATTCTTGTATTGTCCCTTACGAAAACATCCTATAAGATTGCCTATAAGTTCCCTATAGGATTGCCTATAGGCTCCCTATAAGATTGCCTATATAAGCTCTCTATAGGATTGCCTATAAGCTCCCTATAGGATTGCCTATAGAATCCCTATACGATTGCCTATATAGGCTCCCTATAGGACACCTGTAGGAAATCTTATAGGAAACCTTGAATCCTATAGGAATTCCTGTAGCTATTTCGTGCTAAAAACCTAAAGAATTTCCTATATAGATTTTCCTGTAAAATTTTTTATAGGATTTTTTTTCCTATAAAAAATGCTGCAGGAAAATCTATAGGAAATTTTTTAGGTTTTTAGCGCGAAATAGCTACAGGAATTCCTACAGAATTCCTATAGGATTTCCTACAGAATATTTTCGTAAAGGGTATGGTCCTATCAAGGTCTTATTGTGATTATTTTATGATCATACAAAGATTTACAATACACTGTAAAAAAAATTAATCATAAATTGGCCAGAATATATATTCTGAACAATTTATAGTTAACTTTATTATAGGATCATAGCGTGCATTTTAAATGTATTAATTAATACAATTCTTGCATTTTTTAAAATAAGCAACGAGTGTACATAAATTAATTAAAAATAATTTAAATTATTTTTTATTGTCAATTTTTTAAAGTAAATTTTATCACCCAAAAAAAGTAATAGAATTACAAAATGACGTAATTTCTTAGGTATCGCAATATCTGGGATTTGCACGTTATTTATTTTCGTCGGCTAAAGAATTTTAATTGCATGACCATTTTTTTTCATTCAGAAACATAATGAAATTATTGACACACGACATTCCCTCAATCGCAATTAGATAAACGATGAGTCAGAATAAATATTCGCAAATTTCTCAGAAAACACTATACATATACACATAGGAGCATACTATAAATAGTTTAATACTCTATAGGACTATAAATAGTTTAAATAAACGGTGTGTCTATTCGCACCAAATCCACGTATTTTACGTGCATTTACGTGCATTTACGTGGATAAAGGACAGCTAAAGAAAGACATTAAATAATTTAATTATATATTAAATTAAATAAATTATCTTCTCTTAAGTCTTCCTAGGTAAAATTAATGTACCAGAGAGACTTTTCAAGGAAGGCTTCAATTTAACTAACCAGATATTTTTTTCTTGGCCTTATATGTTTTATTAGTTTGTTATTTATTTAAATAATTTTATTTGTTAATTATTTTTAAAAAAATACTGGGGTTGTGTATAATTTCACTCAGTGTGACTGTTACAACAGTTGATGAAATATGTGACTTAACAGTGTTAAATTTTTTCGTTGTAATAATATGTAATCACGAAAAAATGTTTACTAATTCGTAAAAAAGTACAAACTTGTTTTTAAGAAATGTATAAAAACCATCATATTTATGTTCCCAGGTTACAATGTAGTGCATGCTTTAAATTACATGAACTGAATTGTAATTCGCGAAACTATGCGCACATAATTGAATTTCGGCTCTAATCGTGAATAAAATTCAACAAATGACGTACAATGTGTACCTTTAGTCACTAAGCATCAGAATTTAGTCGATAGTATAAGAATTAAGAGACAATGACTGACTGACATTAATAGTTGTTATCTTAGATCTTCTCGAGTTTTCGTTACACGTTAAACTTGATCATTTCGCTCTGTCATAAAACAATCCGACTTAGCGAGAATCACATGTCGTAAAATCGTATAATGATGTTATATTATAGTAATAATTTACGAGGCCGAAAATTTACGGCGCAATTTCGAAAAGTTGTGTTGTGATTAATTGTTATTCGTAGTACAGCTTCGTCAAATTGAGTGTACCTAAACGAATTCTCGTCATCGTGATTCATGCACCCGCAATCTCGTGTTAAAAAATATTTCAATTATATCATTAATTTGTTAAATTATAAAATTTATTGTTTATTTATTTAAGACAATTACAATAATTGCAATTTATACAGCGTATTTTATACGATGTAGTCATATTATGGGATAATGATTTAGGACAATTATGCCCTTTAGCCATATAGGATAACACAAGTCAATACTTATAGTAATATACTAATAAATATAAGAACAAAAAAATTATAATTTAAAAATTGAATAAAACGTAAAAAACGCACACAATCATTGTGATTCCTTAAAAAATGCCAGATTTGCAACTTTTTGAACGATTAATATGTATCATATGTGCCATTTTAAAATCCAGACAATTTTTAATAATAAAACTTATGCGATTAATTTATTGAACAACGACAATATTTGAAGGACATTAAACCGTTACATATTTTGCAAATTTTATATGTATCCGCGTGAGTCAGGTGCATCGCAATATGCAGGTCCAAGGTTACAGATCAATACTGGCTCTGATGACAGTAGATGTTATTGATCTTAATAACAATAAATCATTCAGTTAATAACAAACATTTTTTCCTAGAAGTAATTATTACTTTGAATTACTATAAAGTATAACAATTATAAATCTGGTAAGTAATTATACTCAACATCTCTGTACCTTATTAATAGCATATTATAATAATATATATATAGTTATCATAATTATTATATATTATTATAGTGCAAACCAATTAATCTATTGAACAATTTAAAAAAAAATACATAAAACATATAAATTTTAGTGAAAGATTAAAAATTGTTCCGCTTCATTTGTCGACAAGCACCGTTTATCAGCGCGCTCGCTATTGACACTTTAAATTAATTACTGAGAAAATAACGAGCATTTAATAATGTTTACCATATCTGGAAACTATAGAATTCAAAATTTTCGTTTGAAATTTGCGCGAAATTGGATTTACCAAAAATGATATATATATTTATGCCGGATATTCAAAGATAACATTTTTGGAAACGAAGATACACGTGCTTCGAAAGTCGCTACCTGTAGTAAATATTAGGGAAGAGTGGATTTGTTTTTTGCTGATTTTTAAAATAAAATTTTCCCAGTCGCTTTTATTATTAAAAGTAAATATTTTTTTGCTATTCCGTTTCAACTAACATTTCACTGTACCCTACTATTTCCTGTTTATTATAAATAATTAAATCCAGTTGAATTTAAAATGCAACTATATTCAATTAAATTTTTCAATTAGTTTGCTTTAAAAGTTAAAACAACTGTGTAAATAATTTTAAGAATTTGCAAGTTTGAATAATAGATAATTAAAAAGCTATAGATTATATTATTGCACCTACTAACTATAGGGGTTCTGGATCACGGATTTTGTTAAACTTTGAACATGGTTTTTTTTGTGCCAAAATATAAAGAAAGTCAAAATATTAAGGTCTAACGCTTAAAATTTTTGATGCAGGAGGTAAATAAAGTTATTTTTCTCTAAAACTTCGTATTTCGTTATTTGATTGTAACTCGGCTTTTATTAAACCTAGAAATTCCACCAAAAAATCAAACAAAAGTAGAGAAAAATACCAACAATTTAAGGGGCTGTACGTTAAAAAATCTCTAATGCTTAAAAAGTTATGAATAATTAAATAAAAGCACACATTTGTTTTTATACATTTTTTTATACCATAATTTTTGATTACATTTTATTATATTTAACTTTTGAAGCATTTAAGACTTTTCAAAGTACAGCCCCTCAAATTATCAGTCTGATTCTCTACTTATGTTTGCTTTTTTGGTTTACTTTTTAAGATTTGTAGAAGCAGAGTTATCGTCAAATAACGAAATACGAAGTTTTAGAGAAAAATAACTTTATTTACCTCCTGCGTCAAAAATTTCGAGCACTAGCCCCTAATATTTTGGCTTTCTTCATATTTTGTCATAAAAAATCGCGTTCAAAGTTTAAACAAAATCCATGATCCAGATCCCTAATCTTCTCCTACCTATGCAATTAAGAATCTTTCAATTTCTACCCCAAATTATGCGAACGAGTACATCGAAGCACCTTTTAAAGACAAATTAGCAAAAGACCACACCCTGGGTAGAAAATTCACCATAAATTGACCATAACTGATCAATAAAGAAGGCGATAGACCATAAATTGACCAATTTATGATTAATTTTCTACCAGGCCATTTATTAAACAAATTTTACCAACAATTAATTCGTAAAAAGACCCTCCTCTAATTCCTTACATAATCTAGTCGATCGATTACCTAACTCCTCACTAATTTTAGACTCTCACGCTCAAACTTCGCGTCGCAAGCTCCGAAACGCCTAAAAACGACGAATCCGATCATCTCCGAAATCCACTCGGAAAAGAAAGAAAGAAAAAAATCGCACGAGCGCCGTAAAAATCTGGCAAACACAGCGGCGAATCCCCGAGCACACACGCGCGTGCCCCGCCTCGCGAATTGGGGCAGGCGCGATTAGGCACGCGTCGTAATAAAGAAACCGCGGGGGCGGCCCGGCCGTATACGATAAAACCGCGACGACGACGACGACGACGGCGTCGCTACGTCACGCCCGGTGTTTGCGCACTTTTTTTTTGTCTCTGATCGCGCGAAGCAGGATTTCGCCGGGGATCGTCAAACACCGTCGACGTCACGGCGAAGCCGGTGTATATAAAGGCCGCGGCGGCCCGGTTGCGGCATCGAGTTCGACAGATAGCGAGTCTATTGATTAGAAGGTGAACGGAGTGCGAGAAGTTTTTTCTGCTTTTTTTTGAGAAGGTTTGAGGATAAGTAGGAAAATGAAGATGGTTAATGCTGTTTTGGTGGTTCTTGCTGGCTGCGCCGCTCTTGTTACGGTTAGTTTGTTGATCTCTTCTTTTTTCGGTTGTCCCTAGTGAAAATAATTTTTGTGTAAAAATGTATACAAAAAAAAATAAAGATATATTATTTTTTATATACAGAAGTGTTCAAAACAACGTAAATCTGGTTAATTTAGCTTACTTCTGTTGTATTTTGACAGATGTGTTGAACATTGTATAACATATTTACATGTTTTTAAACGAATTTAAACATAAAGCTTTTTAAACATTTTTAAACATATTTACACATTTTTTAACTTTTTTTGACATTCTAATTCAGATGTAGATTATTCAAATTTTAGAACATTTTTACACAAAAATTATTTCCACTAGAGATTTTGATCGGTTCTGGAGTTTGGATTAGTTATTTGCAGAATTGTTTATTTGTAATTTTGTAATTTGTTGTTATATTTATGAAAAAATACGCGTTAACTTTTTTTTGGAAAATTATCAAGTTTACAGCAAAGAAAAATAATTCTGGTCATCCGCGAATTGTTATATTAAGTTGTGTCATTAATACAATTTAATTATTTTTTTATATAACAGGCTCAATTACCAGTCAACCTGAATGACGTAGGTTCTACCCTTCAACAGCAGGTAATTTCATAAAAATTTTATCCGGGATAGGGGGGTAAAATACAACACCCCATAAATGTGTTTTGTTTTCGTTGAAAAACAATTTATACTACCATTTGATTTAAAAATTCCAAATCCAGTAAATGATTCTCTTTTTTTGATCTAATTTTTATCAAGTGGTATTCGATGAAATAAAACATTTTTATATCCCTTTCACCTACTGCTATTTGAATTAGAATCGTAAATGCTGATTTAAACTAATTAACAAACTTAATCTTTTACAGGCTCAAAACTTGCAAAATGTACCTCAACAATTGCAAGGCCTTGGACAACAATTTGCGGGTGCACCACAACAGGTGAGTCAATCTACATTTACTAATGCAAGTACTTACCATATGTGGAAGTGGATTTTTGTGGAGTATTGTAAAAGAAATTGCAGTGGAACATTTTGATGGAAACTATGTATACGTTAAAGGCATCTTCTAAAGACTTTCAAAACGATCCTCAAGAATTCACTACCACCGAGTGTTCATAGCTTTATATTTAACCACTCCTATAGGGAAAACGTCTGCAAACATTTCTGATGAAATACCTATTTTCTGCAGTGTAACCCTGTACAAAAAAGTGTAGAAAAATTTGTGAAAATTGGAAATTTCTGCAGAAGTTTTTCATTTAGTAGCTGGAAAGGTGATTGTCCTGTTGAGTTATCTAATTATTTTTTATTCAAAACGACATTACGGTGAATTTCGTCATTCATTTTCAAATAGTGCTTAGAATAATTATAATTACTTTCGGTGGAATAGACACATTCAGATGAATTTATGGTATTGAAGACAAGTCAATATAAGATCTTTTTTTAGTTTCATCTTTTTCAAAATAATTTAATTCTATATCACAGTAATAAATTAACATTAATAGAATAGACAGTTATTATAGCGATAATTTACTACTCGTTTTTTGCAGTTAATTTATTATTGTTTTTGCTAGTCTTACGTTGCAACTGCAAAATTTTTATATAAAGAAGAAAAGTAAAAAAGCTCATATATTGATTTGATTACCTTATATAATCACGTATCTCGAATTCAATGAACCAAAAGTAATCCTAAACAATAAGTGCTTAAGATCTGAAGATGATGATGATGATAAAACTCACTCATAAAAATCGTCATGAATAAACACATTAAAAGACGCATACGAATGACCGCTTCTTCAATTCCTAAACGTCATTGCCTTTAATTTTAATGAATGAATTCGCGATTCAATATTTAGTTAACAATTGATATGACGTTTTTTCATCTATTTTTGTAATTATTCATAGAGAGTAAGATCATATCTATAAGCATAATAGATGTAGGTAATAGATGTACGTCGATGTGATTTTGTACATATAGCAATATTATTTAATTTTCTATGCTGAAGCGTAAGATTAATGTAAATAATGAACATATCAACTATTACGTAGAATGATGTCAGTCGGAATAGGAAAAATCGTCACCTTGCTAGTACATTGCACGATAACCCAGTAACCTATTACCAATTTCTTCCACAACATTCATTATCAAAATGAAGCTTTTATCAATTTTGTTACAATATCCTTCAGTTTTATTCTAACAATATGCACAATCTAAAATTATTGTATCTAAAGTTGAATAAGTGAAACTTCACTTAAGGGAATGCAATTACTTGTATACACGCTTACCGATAATTACACTTATTCGTTTTGTTAATTCAGTTTTTAAATAACATGTTTATTAATGCAGAGACACAATATTTAGAGACTATCACGCTAAATCAGCTAGAGTGAAATTGATTCGCCTCTGGAGGGAGTGAGTGAGATTGAAGCTAACTTCTTCTTCTCAAAATATGTAAAGAGTAAAGGATAGACCATATCTTATAAAATTCTACTTTATTTAGAGTGAAATTAAGTTACTCTATGAGTATAAATGTGATTATTTCACTCCACTAGAGTACATTTTAAATTAGTAGTTATCGTCTCTATAATATCTTCTTTCTGAATTCTGAAACGAAAACCTTTAATATCGATATACAAGCCCCTTAAACAACTGAACCTTCATTAATTAAGTGAAGTTTCACTTATTCAACTTCAAAGAGATAAATCATTCATCGTTTTCTATAACCGAACGAAATTTCCAGGGCCTGGACTTCGCGCAGAACGCGCTGGGCCAGTTGACGAGCCGGCTGGGCGAAGCGTACGTCTCGACATACGACAAGACCCGCGACAACGTGTACGACACGCTGGAGACGATCAGCCAGACCGGCCAGAAGGGCGTGGAGTCTGGCGTGAAGCTCTTCAAGAACGGCGTGGGCCTGCTCTTCCTGCTGCCGCAGTTCGGCCGCAACTTCCTCTCCAACCAGCCGCACACCCGCGCCAACCAGTACCCCATCCAGTACAACCCCCAGGTCCAGCAGTACAACTCCCAGGGTGCCCCTCAGGCCCAGCTGTACCGGTACTAAGATGGGAAGCACTTGGAAGGGTCCGTTTCGATGTGCGACGTGGCCTTACTGTGAAACGGATGTTTATAGCATACCGAGAACAGTGTGTTTTAGTTTCGAGTTGATTGATTATGACTCTTCTTTTTTAAATGTGAGGTTTAAATTTGTGAATATAATTGTTCTTTTCCTTTGGGGCTATACATTTCTGTCAAACGATTTCTTGAAGTTTATGATGTTTTTCAGTGTAAAACGTGGATTTTATATTGTACCTCTTTAAGCACCTGTATTTTTTTTTTATTTTTTGCTTTGTTCAACACCAGTATTATGCGTGATGATCGAGTGCGTTATATACTTCTACTTATAATTGATGACATGAATTTTCAGAGCAAACGCAGTGAGCTGCGCTTAATGCTGTTTGCTCAGTTAAATGTAGATCAAAGTATTGTTCCGTGGTTATATACGATCGTCGATGTTTGTACTATATTTATTTCTTCAGAGATGTTGTCTGAGACGTATACCTTTGTTTTACTTGACTTACCGCGAAGGATGTTGTAATTTGAAGGATATGTACCGACAATAAAATGATGTGTTACCGAAAAAGTATCCGATTTAATATGACTTTTGATTTTATCCTGCAAATAATACCTTGCACTTTTCTTCTTCTTCATCATCATCTTCATTATCATCATCTCCAAAATCTTCATCATCATCTTCATCATAATCTTTGTCGTCATCACCATCATAATCATCATCATCATCATCATCATCTTCATCATCATCTTCATCATCATCTTTATCATCATCTTCATCATCATCTTCATCATCTTCATCAGCATCTTATTCTCGTATTTCCTGTCTGCACGGGTCAAACATCCATTTTAGTAGATTGCATTATTTAGTAATTGTAACTTAATAAAATTTGTACGAACTTTCTTTAGATTTAAAAAAAAAATTACGTGGACTATATTAATTAGCTAAATTACAATAATTGATCTGCTCAAATAAAAAAGATAAATTAATTATTGATATTTCTTTTATATTAAAGTAATAGAACGAGAAATGAACAGTGATCTTGAATAACCCAGTAACCTTGATTATGGTGTGGCAGTAAAATCATTTAGAAAATAATAGAATGCCTCATATATCGCACCTGTCGTGTCTATTTGCTCCCAAAGAGTTGAAGATTACTCGGCTAGTCGTTAGAAAATATTTGTCAAGATTTTCGAAATATATTCTTTTCCAAGAAAAATAAAATCGTATTTTAGCGGAATATTAGCAGATATTTACGGGCACATAAATTTATAAAAATAGGAGAAGCCATAATTGTGGATTTTAATGCTCAGTAGTTTTTGTACCGCAGAATTTAATTTTATGCACGAAAAGTGATTTTAAACAGTATGTTTCCAAATATTAATAATTTAGTGCATTTTTATTTTTAAACAAAAAAAATGAAGAAAAAAACTGTAATTCAGTTCAATCAGTCAAAAACTATTCTAATCAAGTCATCAGTCTAAAATATTCTAAACCTTTTGATTTCTTTTATTTTTCGAACTTAAACCATCTCCTACTGCAGTTTCGACGATGTTAAATGTATTTAAAAACAATAAAACAATGAGAATAACACACGCATAGTGCGTGACTCATTTTTAGGTCAATGAAATTAATCTCAACATTAATCTCAAATCATGCGCTATATGTTAATGACCTAATCAGCATCGTTAAACTGTCTTATGTAAAAAATTGTAAAATTGTCAAATAAAGATGATAAACATATTTTTCAACAAACCTGCGCACAAAGATCTGCGCAAAATGAAAGAAAAAAAAACACATCATTTTAAATTAAAGTAAATTTAAATGTATTTTTTAACATACATATAAATCTGGGTTAACGGACCAATTGAAAAATTCCAAACTTCGATCGAGACACAGAAGAATCACCGCTAATCGCTTTTCAATTCGAAGTTAATTGCTTTTCTTCCGAACGAGTATATATACCATTCAGTCAAAAGTAAAAATTAGTTAGTTCAAATCCAAGAGCAAATAAGTTACTTTGTAATAAAACAAAAAAGAGCGACAAAATGCAGAAGTTCTCTCCGATTATCCTCCTTTGCGTCGTTTTGGCTGTGGCTATGGTGAGTGTCCGTCGATGTTTTCTTCTTTCACTTGCATCTAAAAATTGCTCGCGAGCATTTTCTGTTTGCACGACCTGGTTAAGCGTCAATGTAATGCATTACGTTGAAGGCATATTCGTAAAGAGGCAATAAAGTTGGGAGATAATAAATGTCTTTTATTATTGAATGGGCCGTGTTTCCTTGTGGCGAAAATGTGCGCTATTTTAAGTGCGAATTTTCCTCGTTTAGAGAAGAAGTGTCTTCACTCGAGATACAATTTTCGTGATTGCACTGTTAAAAGGAAATTTTTTTTTGTACATTTTATTAATGGATTGACTTTTCACTTACAGGCACAGCCAGTTCCGGAGGAGCCCACGAGTACACCGGTAAGTGCAGAATGATTTGAAATTTATCATAAACTTAAATTAACTTTTTCAGCTGTTGCTAAAATTCAATGAAAATTTTTTATTTATATTCCCTTCCCTGGTAGAAAATTCACCATAAATTGACCATAACTGGTCAATAAAGAAGGCAATTGACCATAAATTGACCAATT
>UXGC01001939.1:0-15411 GCA_900480045.1 Eurytoma adleriae | reverse complement strand
ATTGGTGTTACGGAGAGGTCACATGTCCTCTCCTGGTATCATCAAAGTTTGAGCTGCGAACAAAGTTGCAAATCTTTTGCAGGGCACTATTTTGAAAAAAGTGGCCATCGGACCCTGAGACTGTGCATTCTTTCTATCGAAGGTGAAAGGAACCACTTGTAAAAATTTCAACAAAATCCATGACCCGGAGGTGAGATACTCTCCTAGTCAGATGTAATTGTCCACCGAGGCGAAGCCGAAGTAGACAAACATGTAATTTGAGGCTTTTTATTATACAGGGCTAGGTATGTATACTATTTTTCTGCTCGACGGTGCCGGAAAGCAACAACTTCCTCTCGCGTAGCGGCCGGGAAGTTGGTACTTTCTGGCCTGAGGGCAGAAATATACTATTTCCATATATAGTCCAGGAGCAGGCTAGGTTTTCGTGGCCGATTGAGTCCCACGCCTCCGACCAGGCGATTCCTAAGCATTTCTTGCAGCTGAACACGAATATCGACGGTGGAATCTCGAGAAGTGCCGCAATTAATTGTTATTAACAATTTAATTGTTTAAATAAGCTCGGCAATTTTTCTATAAATGATATCAGTATGTGTGACGAATGAACAAATAAAACTGTTTTTCTTTTACGAAATTTCCTTCTTTTTTGCGCAATAATTAATTTAATAATTATTAATGTTGCAGGTTATAATACTTGTTCTAAGCTTTTAAATAAAATTTTTTAAATCTAAATATCTCAAATACGAAAAAAGATACGTACGAAACATCTAGCGCGGAGAGCGAAAACGCACTATTTATTGCTTAATTCTGTAATATCTCAAGTTCTAATTAATAGCTGTTATCAATTTTTAATTTTTCAATTTTATAAAAATCAAAAGTTTTGTCTTTTATAATCTAACAATTTTAGCCGTCACTCATACTGATATCATTTATAGAAAAATTGCCGAGCTTATTTAAACAATTAAATTGTTAATAACAATCAATGGCGGCACTTCCCGACATTCCACCCTCGATATTCATGTTCAGCAGCAAAAAATGCTCAAGAATCACCTGGTCAGAGGCGTGGGACTCAATCGACTACGAAAACCTACTTTGCACTGATAGCACTGATAGAAAAGCGCTGCTAGTTTGATGGCGGGCGCGCGACGGTAGACGACATTGGTTAACTCGCGCAACAAAACTCGTAGCGCTCGGCAACGGATTTCGTAGCAGGAGCGGTTACAAATATCGTAGCGAACCGCTGATATCGCGATGCGAATTACTATCTTATGTTATATATAACTCACCGTAAGTTATAAATAAACTTTTCTTTCATTTATTTGTTCTATTGTATTTAATTTACGGTCAGTTATATATAACATAAGCGTATAGTAATTCGCATCGCGATATCAGCGTTTCGCTACGATATTTGTAACCGTTCCTGCTACGAAATCCGTTGTCGAGCGCTACGAGTTTTGTTGCGTGAGTTAACAAAAGTCTTCACCCGGAGCGACAGCGCTACCGTCGCGTGCCCGCCACCAAAATAGCAGCGCTTTTCTATCAGTGTGCTCCTGGACTAATAAATGAAGTTAACCGCCACTGCGGTCGAAGAATGATCTTAAATAGTATTCGTAACTTAAAATATTTACTTACTAAAATATTTACTTAATTAGATTCTTTGCTTTCTTAGATGTTCTAGCATAGTTTACTTCTAAAATAGTGATATGATATTATTTATAAATAAATGTATTAATTAATTCAAAAATGTTAATTCTCCATAATTTTTGCAGAAACCAGTCTGAAATCTAGATCAAAAAGTTTCAGTTCATTTAGTGATCAATGCAATCAGCCATCAACATCAGCTAATTTACATTTATCGAACAAATCTTGCTCGACACTTGTTCAACCTAAAAGACAGGTTTCAAAAATGAACAACGCGCCGACAAAAAGAAAATGCGAAAATTATTCTCATGAAGAAAAAACGAATAAGCGTTTTGACGAGCATCAAACACGTTCCGAAGAACATCAGAAATCAAGACCTTCACAATCTTCACCATCTAAAAAATCAAGAACCCCGATACGTTCATCACGTAGTCGATCTGTTAGATCCCCATCAAAAACAGTTTCTCATGAATCAATAAATAAATCACCTCGAAGATCGTCAAAATCTCAAACGCCTCCACCAGATCGATCATCACGTTCGACAAGAAAGTTGAAATCACCAGCAGATCAATTATCTGGCCGATCATCAAAGTCACCGACACGCACATCATCTCCGCACCGTCTAAGATCACCTCCGCCAGATCAGTCGTCACCTCCATTAAATGTATTGCATCAAAGATCAACAAAATCTACAAAATCTCCGTCAGCTCCACTACCTCCTCCACAGCAATCGACACCTTCAGTAAATAAATCACCTCGAAGATCATCAAAATCTACACCCCTACCAGCAGGTCGATCATCACCTCAATCAAAACAGTCATCTCCAGCAGATCAATTGACTGGCCAATCATCAAAGTCACCGACATTCCTACCATCAGGTGAATCATCACCTTCACTAAAGCAGTCATCTCCAGCAGAACAACTGTCTGGCCGATCATCAAAGTCACTGACATCCCTACCAGCAGGTCGATCATCACGACCACCAAGTCGATCATCACCTTCACTAAAACAGTCGTCATCTCCAGCAGATCAATTGTCTGGCCGATCATCAACATCACCGATACCCACACCACCACGTCAGACATCACCTCAATCAAAACAGTCATCTCCAGCAGATCAATTGACTGGCCGATCACCAAAGTCACTGACATCCCTATCAGCAGGTCGATCATCACCTTCACTAAGACAGTCGACATATCCAGTAGATCAGTTATCTCGCCGATCTTCAACATCACCGATACCCACAACACCACGTCGGCCATCACCTCAATCAAAACAGTCATCTCCAGAAGATCAGTTGACTGGCCGATCATCAAAGTCACCGACATTCCTACCATCAGGTCAATCATCACCTTCACTAAAGCAGTCATCTCCAGAAGATCAATTGACTGGCCGATCATCAAAGTCACTGACACCCCTACAAACAGATCGATCATCACGACCACCAAGTCGATCATCACCTTCACAAACAATAAGACAGTCGACATCGGCAGCTGATCAATTGCCTGGCAGATCATCAACATCACCGATACCCACAAGATCACGTCGGTCATCACCTGAATCAAAACAGACATCCCCAGAAAATCAGTTGAATGGACGATCACCAAAGTCACTGACACCCCTACCAGCAGGTCGATCATCAACTTCACTAAGACAGTCGACATCGGCAGCAGATCAATTACCTGGCCGATCATCATCACCGATACCCACACCACCACGTCGGTCATCTGATCGATCATCTAGATCTCCATCTCATGGATCATCTAGATCTCCATCTCATGGATCATCTAGATCTCCATCTCATCAATCATCTAGATCTCCATCTCATGGATCATCTAGATCTCCATCTCATCGATCATCTAGATCTCCATCTCATGGATCATCTAGATCTCCATCTCATCGATCATCTAGATCTCCACCTCAGCGATCATCTAGATCTCCAACTCATAGATCATCTAGATCTCCATCTCATCGATCATCTAGATCTCCCACACATCGACGATCTCATCGATCTAGATCTCCAACACATCGACGATCTCATCGATCTAGATCTCCCTTACGTCAAATACCTGCATCCAGATCATCAATTCGGCAATCTAGATCTCAATCACATAGTCATGCGCAGATATCAGAAACGAAATTTAATAGAAATAGAATAACCACAGAAGAAGAAAATGAACACTACACTTTAATTCAAAAGTATAAACCAAGACAATACCGCTTATATAAAAAATTAGGACTTATCAGCCATTTTGGTATGTATAATATGCTTTCATTATGCTTACTAAAATATCATTTGTAACGTAACATTTTTTCCACATAACATTACGAGTTTGTGAAAACCTTCCATATGAGAAAATTATTAAAAATAAAAAAATCCGTGCACTAGCGTCTATAATAAATGAAATAAATGTGTATCAAAATTCGCGCGCGCTTACTCACGCTTACGCATGTTTAAACATGGCGCATAGTGCGCATAAATACAACGTACAATAACAATTAACTTTCAAACTTAATATCTTAACTTGAAACTCTTAACCCTAAAATGTAAATTCCTCATGCATAAACCTTTAACACTTAAACCCTAAAAAGTTAATATCTAAAATCTAAAACCTATAGACCTTATTTTATTAAACCTTAAAATTTTAAGCTCTTCAACCCTGAACCCTCAAACCCTATACCCTTAAAACCTGACCCCTAAAAATCCCTAAAAACCTTTAAGGATTTAAGATTTAATGGTTTAGGATTAACAGTTTAAGGGTTTAATGTTTAAGGATTTAGGGTTGAGTGTTTATGGCTTAAGATATAAGGATTTAGGGTTTACAGTTTAAGGGTTTAACGTTTAAGGATTCAGGGTTAAGGGATTATGGTTTAAGGTATAAGGGTTTATGGTTTACAGTTTAAGGGTTTAACGTTTAAGGATTTAAGGTTAAGGGTTTATGGTTTAAGGTATAAGGATTTAGGGTTAAGGGTTTACGGTTTAAGGTATAAGGATTTAGGGTTTAACGGCTAGTGGTTTAAGGTATAAGGATTTACGGTTCAAGGGTTAAGGGTTTAGGTTTTAAGGGTTAATGGTTTAACCGTTAAGGGTTATTGGGTTTAAGGGTTATTGAGTTTAAGGGTTAAGAGATTAAGGGTCAAGGGTTTAAGGGTTATTGGGTTTAAGGGTTAACGGGTTAAGGGTTACGGGTTTACAGTGATTTCGATTAAACTTCCCTTTTCACTCTAAATTGATTGATAAATTCAAATACGCCGCGCTCGAACACGCGCCATATTCCCTGGCGCTCAGCGGAATATTACAAAGGGTTTAAGGGTTTAAGGGTTAAGGGTTTAAGGGATAAGGGTTACGGGTTTGAGGGTTACGGGTTTAAGGGTTAAAGGTTTAACGGTTAACGGTTTAAAGGTTAAGGGTTATTGGGTTTAAGGGTTACGGGTTTAATGGTTAAGGTTCTAAGGGTTAAGGGTTAAGGGTTTAAGGGTTTAGGGTTTATGGATTATTTGGTTTAAGGGTAAGGATTTAAGGCTTTAAGGTTTAAGGGTTAAGGGTTACGGGTTTAAAGGTTAAGGGTTATGGGTTTAAAGGTTAAGGGTTTAAGGGTTAAGGGTTAAGGGTTTAAAGGTTAAGGGCTTAAGGTTTAAGGGTTACGAGTTTAAAGGTTAAGGGGTTAGGGCTTTAAGGTTTTAGGATACAAGGGTTTAAGGGGTTAAGGGTTTAAGGGTTAAGGTTTTAAGGGTTAAGGTTTTAAGGGTTAAGGTTTTAAGGGTTAAGGGTTTAAGGGTTAAGGGTTAAGAGTTTAAGGGTTAAGAGTTTAAGGCTTTGGTGTTTTAGGATACAAGGGTTGAAAGGTTTCGGATTTAAGGGTTACGGGTTTAATGGTTAAAGTTTAAAGGGTGTAGGGTTTTAAGGGTGTAGGGTTTAAAGGTTAAGGGTTTAAGGGTTAAGGGTTTAAGGGTTAAGGGTTAAGGGTTTAAGGGTTAAGGGTTTAAGGGTTAAGGGTTTAAGGGTTAAGGGTTTAAGGGTTAAGGGTTAAGAGTTTAAGGCTTTAGTGTTTTAGGATACAAGGGTTGAAAGGTTTCGGATTTAAGGGTTACGGGTTTAATGGTTAAAGTTTTAAGGGTGTAGGGTTTAAAGGTTAAGGGTTTAAGATTTAAGGGTCTAAGGGTTAAGGGTTTAAGGGTTAAGTGTTTAAAGGTTTAGGGTTTAAATGTTTAGGATTTAAGGGTTTAAGTGTTTGAGGTTTTAGGGTACAAAGGTTTAAAGTTTTCGGGTTCAAGGGTTACGCGTTTAAGGGTTTAAGGGTTTAGGGTTTAAGGGTTAAAGGTTACGGGTTTAAGGTTTACGGGTTTGAGGTTTATGGGTTTAAGGGTTATCGTGGATTTTGGGATTTTTATTTTTCTAAATTTGCACAGTGGTTTCTACAGTAGATATTTTTACGAACAGTTAAAAAAAATTAATAAAATTAGTTAAGATTTGAAGTGTGGCCAGATTTTTGAACAAAATTTATGTGTTTTCACCCACTGTGCGGCGGTCCGTATAGGACTCTACTATCTCTGCTTTATTCGCACGAGATGACGGGCAAACCTAATCTAATCATACATTGATCTATGAACATACAGAAACTCTGTTCAACCTTACACGTAGCATATAATCATATTTTTAGATTTACTTTTTACATAAATATTATTTTTATCAGAATGATTTTTTCATTCAATTCCACATTTTGGAAATTACATTTTTACAGTATGTAGTTTTAATTTTGCTATGTGGAAAAAAACAAAAAAAATATTTTTTTTTTACACTATTACATTATTTTTAATATGAATTTTCGTATATAAACTAGATGAAGGTTTTATAATTAGTATACAAAACTTTGTAAATTATCTACAATTAAAACCAAATTTTCATAAATCATAACTTTATAATGATTATTATTTTACAGTATACGGAGAAGAGCACGAAAGATATGAATATGTAGGAGATAAGGTATCTATTATTGTGTAAATACATGCTCGTCCTTGACATTTTATTCTTATCGGATTAATTTATATTAGGTATACCTTGGTCTTGGTGTTGCAGTCGGTAAAAGATCTTGGAAGTTAATGAACCGAAAGGGCAACCTAAAATTTCTTCGAGAAATTGGATCTGCGATTTGGAAAAACAGATTACCGTTTCGATGTCTCGATTTATCAAAAGTTTCAAGCGCTGTAAGAGAGAGGATAGAAGTAAGAATGTGTGAACCACGAAAATTGGAGTTATATTTAGGTAAGTAAAACGAAAAATTCATATATACTTACAGATAAAAAATAAGGCAAAAAATGATGTATGGGTTACAATAGATTTAATACTCTAAGTGGATTGATATTTTCTTGGAAAACATTAGCATTACTTTAAAATTGTGTATAAAGTGGTATTGTTTTTATTTACATTCAATTGATAACACTGATGACTTTATGGTATACTTCACTGGTGACAAAAATCAGCTGCGCAATTAGCTGCAAAATCAGCTGCAAACTCAACTGTTAAATCAGTTACGAATTTTCACCGTTTTTGCAGCTGATTTCGAGGCTGGTTTTTCAGCTGATTTATTCACCAGAGTCTGGAACTTTACTCTACTAATAATGAAACGTTGACTTAACGCGCCGATAATGAGCGCTCAACATATTATCAGTAAACTTTAACTTTGGGTAGATGATGAATCAATCATTATTAAGCAATACTTTTAGATCTAATTACAAATGCGTTTATTAAGGGTTAATTGGGTTCAATGACATTTCAATTATTTTGCAATTATTTTACAAGAATTGCATATCAGTAGTCGACAATTCAAATAAGCCACTCTAACATGGCAGGGTTTTTCATAACAAAAATTAAAAATACATAATGGCGACAACATAATCAATTCGAATTTGGATAATAGAATCAATTCGCTGGGTGTAATTTTTCGAAAGAAGGTCCTCGATTACCTAATACAAATGCGCCATGTTGGAAAAATTATATTCAGATATTAATCTCTCATACTGGCTTTATGTACATAGTACACTGGATTTACGTAGTATTTGAAAACTGGCTCTTAAAAATTATAAGCGCTTTTTGTCAATTGTTACATTGCAGTTCTTTGTTTTCTCCATACTTTTTTCAATTTGTATCTAGGGTTCGGGAACACCTTCGTCAGAAACCCGTAAGAACCACTTTCAACGAATAGATTTAGTTGTCTAATTCGACTCACCCATTCGTAACCGCCATTTTCAAATATTAATCTCTCATGCTGCCTTTATAAACAGCGCCTCTAGAAATACCTATATTATAAATTAATAACTTGAGTAGTTCGCCTTAAGTAAAGGTCATAATCATTTTTTAACGTAAAATTAACGACGTTTTCTGAATCTGTTATCGAAACTAGAGATTCCCATTTAAGAAAATTAAATTGACCTTTAATCGTCGTTGAAGGACATATCCAATGCTAAATTCAATTTCACCTGAAGATCATATCGTCCTTGGGGCACATCATTGTTTAGGTGGTTGATTCCAAAACCAGGGGGGAGGAGTCCGATACTTTATGAAAACCATGTACATTTACCTTAACTGTGCACTCTTAACATTTTTGCAGATAAACTACATATCACTTTTGTCGATAAACAGTTTTAAAGATAAATATATGAAATATAAATAGCTATTAATCATTAAAGACGTATCACAATTATCTAAATGTGGTTATTTCTTTGTTCATATATCTTAGAAATATTAAATAGGAATTTCTAATAGCATTCATTATAAAAATCAATTCGAATGTAATAATATTTTTATTATTTTATTTAGGTTTATATGAAGATTACATCCACGATCAGTCCACGCAATACGCAGAAAGATTAACAGAGGATGAAATAGATGTATTGATAAAGGATGCTACTGAAAAATTGAGTGTGCAAATAAGAGATAGTAGGGATAAATTATTTCTTAGTATGGATTAGAAACTGAATTAGTAGTTTGACAATAGTTATTTATCAGTGTTATTTAAATTAAACTTAGTTATTTATTATAATTCTACAAAATTTGTTATTTATTAATTTAAAGTCTTTTCTTAATACATGTTACGTGTTATGTAATAAATGAAACTTCATTCACAATAACTACAGTCTATGTATTGATATTTTTTATTCAATCTTTGTCAATTTTCGTAGCATAACAAAGAGGCAGCAGCTCTTCATCCAATCAAAGGAACGTTTTCCAAAATACAGAGGTGATGTAACTTCACAAAGTTTGCATGTGGATATTAAATATATATATATATATATAAAGATTCTGTGTAACGTGGTAAATCCCCCGAGCTTCCCAAAGGTACCCGTGCAGTCATTAGCTGAGAACCACTCAGAACTCTACTACTATTGCGGTAGTACTTACTTCTCCATCGTGTAGCTAGCTAGTTGGAGATGATGTAGGTGATACAGGCCTATGGGGAAGGTCAGCTCGAAAATCTCGAAAGGGAACTATGAATTTATCAATATTCGCGACATATAGCAAATGTAAAAGAGAACTAAACACTTTGAATTTGAACGAAATACAGCTTTAATTCGTCTAAGTCCCTACCGTTACAATAGTGATAGTGTACACGTAAACACGCTTCGTGAATTCAAGGGCATCAACGATTTTACGGAAATATACTGAATCCACCTTACTCTTCGATTTCATTGCTTAAATATATGGCTCGTAAGTATAAGAAGCGCGATCGCGGAAAAATAGTTACGTCCTGACTTAAGTCCGGACAACAAGAGGGTGAAGATGGTATAAGTGGCTAAGATTGTTGGTTCGGCTGATGGTCCTTGTTGTCCCTCTTCCTTCTTTCTCCTGCTCATGCGCGGCCCATTTTCCCTCCCGCTTCCGGCTTAATTAATTAGAACTGGCGCGACTGGATATAATTGTTCTTCTTCCGTTCCATGATTATTCGAAATACGCATGAAAAATTCGCGACAAAACTGTAAATGCACAAAAACTTATATCTCATACCGTAGTTCTTCCTTGCTTATAACTACCCTCTTCGACGTTGAATTTACTATCACATAAAGTACGCTAAAATTGAGCAACTAATTACTAATTTAGAAGATGGCGTAGAATACAAAAAAGGAGGCTGAAGCCGCTATCAACGTTTATACCGCTGGAAAGCTGAATTTTCGGTTCAAACTCAAACAAGAACATTGCCTCACAGACCATGCATTCCTTGTACACTTATTTATGGATTTTTTTTCAAAACTAATATACACATACTTTTTTCTCGGTAGTCTAAAGCGAGAGTTAATGAAGAAGGGCAACTGAAAAACAACGCAATTTAAACCATTAATGTCCAAATATTAAGAACTGTTACACCTTATAGATCGTTTTTTCTGACCAATAAAACTGTAATTCAAGACGTTGCGTAGCTTCTTTTTGATTGCTTCGAGATATTGAGCTATTTTTATTATTTTAAAACAGTCTTTGCTATCTATACGGTTTTGTCAGTCCACCACTAGGTAGGGTAACGACGATTGTGTCTCGTTAATCTCGTCCTGGCAGAATCGCACTTGCGTTGAATAAGATCCATAGTGGGATTACCATAATTCGTCTGTTGTGCCCCGCGAGATTTCGGTGGTAGATCGGCGAACTGAATCATCTCCGCGAATCACTCGCATTGAAATTTCACTGCGGCAATGCATATTCTGCGTCCCTCGAGTTTTCACGTTTAAAGCTTGAAGATAAAATACTGATAATTGCTGCTAATATATTTATCTATCATGCGCTAGTTCCAACTTGCTACTGCATGACCTTCGGAAAAAAACATCACGTCGGGAATCGAATTACCATAACTACGACCATTATCATCCGACCCTTTCTGTTCATGTGAAACATACCTCATCCTACTGCTCTCGCGTTGAAATCTTCCGCTCTTACATGTCCCAGAGTCTTATTTATGGAATCCTCTATATCGTAAACCTTGCCTACGAAGTCGCTCGCGTTGAAGTTACGTGACAGGTATACATTCATGTATATTACATTTCTCGGTTAAACAAATACGAAAACCGTGCGATTTGAGTTGCTCTCGACGATTGCGCCGTTTCTCGTTTCCTCCTGGCTGAGCGTATGAAAAAATCCATTTGGGCTGGTCTAATTTAACACCAGTTTGCTTTATGGCGGACTTTGCTACACTTCAAGCAAGCTGTGCTTCTATCCATCCCCTAACACTTTACTTTGACATGGCCATAGTTAATGCAATTTGCAGCAGCGTATTACCATTACCCGTTTTCCGATACGACAGTTCATCCAGATTTTAATACTTCCTTTCATCAGTTAAACAGCATTTTCTGGACTTGTACCTCAATTAGAAGAAAGAGCTCCGGTTATTTTGCGCCCTTCGCGGCAATTACTTCCGCTCCTTCTGACAATCTTTGTTTCTTAAAATTGTTTGCTGCATTTTCCTTATCCAAAGCATCCAAAAAGACTGGCGTTGCTTGTATTGGAAACCTCTTGCGGTTCTGTCACTTCGGCGCGGGACTATGAGAAAACCATCCTAGTTAGGATTAGTTTATTATATACAGGGTGTAACAAAACAAATGTGAGTATACCCCTAAATTACTTTTAAGGATCGCATCATTCGTGAAAATGGTTCGAACAAACGTTGTAGAGTTTGGTTAAAGAAATTGATTAGAGACCTTCATTTTGACCCCAAGATCAATTGTTAAGATTATTTCGAAGTCCATTATAAATTTGGTCTATATTTTGACCCACGTCGAACCGTCTGACCCCTAACATGGTCACGTCTAAACATAAAATTGCCCGCTCTTTCAGCATATGATGTCAAAAATAGGGGTTCCTATTTAAAAAAAAAACAAGCTCATTTTGAAACCTACATAAAAGACCTTGAGGTCAATGTAAAGGTCACCAATTGATTTCTCGGACCAAACCTTACAACGTTTGTCGGAACCATTTTCTCAGAAGTTTCGATCTTCGAATGTTATTCAAGTTGTGACGGATAGCTGGAGATCAGGGCTGCTTCTCATTAAATACGGGTGGTACTATAAATGATCCTTGAAGATTAAAAAGTTGATGATCGTTTATTAAATTTATGGCTAGTAAAAGCTAAGGTGAACACTGAAAGAAAAGGTCAGTGCAGCTTGGCTGGTCGGCTGTTTTAGCCGGACTGAGTCCGGCAGGCGTTGTCAAGCGGTAACTGCTTACATAGTCAAGCCATTTTGTGTAAGTAAAATAACGGCGACGCACTGAGAGGTTATAAACATAGCCGCGGTAGGCAGTTACAATAGCCTGAAAGGTAGGCTGTTTTGGCTTATCATATCAAAAATTATTTTTGCTGCATAAACGTAAGCAGCATTCTTCAGGCTTCTTTTTTTTCAGTGAAAGGGCGACAGCCGCAATAACTAAGTACATAAGGAATCGCGGCCTTCCATGACCGACTCGCGCGCGCACTCGCATACGCTTCGCAGATAGAGTCGAAGGAAGGGAATAGGGGATAGCCGGGACGAGGCCCTACCTTACCGTGTTACCTCCTTGCGACAATCGCTCTCATGTGATCGGGAGCGGACGTCGAAAAAACATACACAAGTGCGACATAATTTTGTTGCGCTATTTTCTTATATCTAGCACTCCCCTAGCTTTTTCCAACACTTCCTAACGAAGCTCTAATGTAGAAGTATCAGTATACAGGTTAAGCAGGCCTATGAATACAGTACAATACTGGGTTGTTACGCCGCCTTTGTTTTCCGGCCTGCGACTTATGCTTTCGGCGCTGCGGCCTACCTTTTCTGCACAGCAACTTATGTTCTCAGCTCCGTTGCCAGGAGATGCGCGTGACTCCCAACAATGCCGTAAAATGCTGTTTTCGGCTGCAATATCGATGCCGGAAACACGCACTTTTAACCGGGGGATGAAGAAAAAAATAAATTCGATTCATCGAAAATCAATTGCCGACCCGAAAATCCAAGGTCAAAAATGTATTTTTTGAAGAAAATGACCATCACCTCGGATTTCCAGGTCCGCAGTTCATTTTTTATGAATCCAAATATTTTTTCTCGTTTCGGCATTACTTGACCATCCAAATGTCGTTTAGTTAATGTCTCTATCTATTTTGGTTCGCGAGATATTTGATTTTTACACAAAAAAGTACCAAATCGCGCACTGTGCGTTGGGGGCCTCACGCAGGCTGGCGGGCCGCTCGCTTCGTAGGTCCCCTTGCATGGTATTCTGGACCGGAGTGGAGCAGATGCCTATGCGTCCGTCGAAGTCCGTCACCGGAACTGGAGAGAGCGAGCGTTGCTTCGTCGGCGGACTATCGTCGCTCGTTCTGAGTCAGTTCTAGTTTAGTTCTAAACTGAATTCTCAGCTGAGTTCTCGTCTCAGTTCTCAATTGGCTTCTCAGCTCAAACCTCAACTTATTTCTCAGCTGTGTTCTCAACATAGATCTCAGCTGCGTTATCAGCAGCATTCTCAGCTCAGTTTTCAACTGCGTTGACAGGTCATATTAATCATAAATAGAATATGCTTTCTCTTAGAAAACATTGAACTTAATAACTTAAAATATCCTTACGTTTTTAAATGTTTATGTTTAAGAAAAATGATATGTACAAAATGCAACTTCATTACAGCGCAAATAAAACATTAAAAAATTATAACAAAAACCTTTCTATAAAGTTACAATTTAAGCAAGGTTCGTTAATTAATATTTCCGGATGTATTTGGAACAGCCATCCTCAACGAACATTTTATCGATTTATTGATGGAATAATATTTATTTATATTTTAAAGGTTGTTACGTAAAGGGGAAATAAAGCTTTGTTCTTGTGCGTGCGTACACGTATTACTCTAAAAAGAATTAGCTCCCCGTAAATCATATAAGCGATCCGCCGTCGATATCGCTATTCTATGTCCATCTAATGAGAAACAGATGCGTTGGAGGCTCTTTCTGCTGGAAATACGTATAAGAATTTGTGCTTCTAAATTGTACATTGCCGCTTCAGTGCTCAGATGCATTTTTTGACAAATTCATGGCATTGCGATTAATAAATGCCTTGCATAAAATTAAATTAATTCTTACATTTGATTCAAAACAATTTTTTTCGTAATTTGACATGAAATTTAAAATGATTGTCTTTACTAATTGTAAGTTTTTTAATTCAGTATATTTCATTAAAGATTGATAGACTCATCTTTTTCTGTATTTCTATGAATTTTCAAATCATTGTTTCTTTGAAACCAGTTGTTAGTATTGACGAACATGAAAAATCTCAGTTGAGTTCTCATGTTAGAAACTAATGTTATTTGTTATGATATCGCCAGAGGTCTCAGGAAAGATAAAACTTGAAACAAAAAGTTAATCAAACGAGACTTATTCTATCTTCTATTTATATTATTATATATTATTTCAGATCGCATCTTTTAACTTATAAGAAACCAAAAAAATTATTCAAATGAGATTTTACATGAGATCTCATCTTAAAACTTGTAGGAAAACAAAAAAAATTCAGATTAGATTATACATGAGATCTCATCTATTAACTTCAGAGAAAAAAAATATTATTCAGATGAGACTTCACCTGAGAACTCATCTTAAAACTTATAAGAAAACCAAAAAAAAAATTCAGATGAGATTACACATGAGATCTCATCTATTAACTTAAGAAAACAAAAATATTATTCAGATGAGATTTCACCCGAGAAGTCAGGTGAGAACTCATCTGAAAAACTTATGTCAAACTCCACATGAGATTTTGGCCGGAGAAATTGCATGAGATCTCACGTGAGGGATCACCTGATATCTCACCTGAGGATTTTCAGTAGGGTTGTCACGATAACTGATGCACTAAATTAAGCGATTTATCCTTGTCGTAATAAAATATTAATAAAATATAGAAAAAATGTGTGTACACATTCTTTGTACACTAAACGCGGATCAGTCAGATCATCAGGGGGCATTTAAAAAATGTTAAAATTGTCGTCTGCTTATTGTCGCATGCAGGATGTAGGGGAAGACTTAATTTCGCGCGAAAATTCAAAATAATATTAAACGTGAAAAAATATAATAATAATATTATTATTAATAAATAAGGGTAATAAATAAATTACCTTTTTAAAAAAGGTATGCGCCTTTTCGTTCGGTTTTTTTTTTCTTTTTTCAGCTCTTATTCCTTTTTAAAAATTTTCCTTCCTATTTTTCCTCGTCCTTCCCTCGTCCTTTCTTTTCCTTTTTCTTTCTATTTTCTTATTCCTTTTTTCCTTTTTTATTTTTAAATTTACTTTTTAAACTTTTACTAATCAATTGCAATCACTGTAATGACAGTTTTAAAAAGTAATGCGGAATACGTGAAGTTGCTAAAAAAACAGAAGAATTGACAAAAGACTCGGTAGCTTTCGAGATATTCCAAATTTTTTTATTTCCTTTATTTTTGTAGAGTTTTTAATTTAATGTATTTAGATCGATACATAAAATTAACTCGTTAAAGATAAATGATGTAAAAACAATTTTTCAGTTTAATTTTATAAATATAATGTTAAAAATTAACTTGCTTTAGATTAATCACCGAGCAGGCGACCCCGTAAAAAATCTTTTGTAAAATTACTGCGTTTAACGTAGGTAAAATAATAAAACCTACGTTAAACGCAGTAAATTTACAAGGCGAAATAAATTATAAAATTACTGTATTAAATATTGTAAATTTACTTCATTTAATGTAGTAATTTTACAATTTCTCCTATTTTTCGATACTAGTGCGTCAGAGGTGATTTTTTGAAGAGTG
>UXGC01001938.1:0-15415 GCA_900480045.1 Eurytoma adleriae | reverse complement strand
TAAAAGTTGGTATTAAGATTCACTATTCAAATCGATTAAATTTTCAATCGCTTTCAATCGTTTTCAGTTGGTCATTTCCAGAATGTCTTCTCGTAAGTATATATTCAAAAAATTAAAAATACTGTAAAAAACATTAATTATATTGATTATTATGAAATCTCTACTATGTATTTTTCCTTACATGAGATCTCAGCTTAATACTATCACACATGACTGAAAAAGCTAGATGACAGTGTGATAAATTGAGATGTCCGTTATAACTCCAGGAATTATATTGCCGTTAGTGACATGTTTTTCGCACAGTTATAAAGATTAAGCCTCTACTCACTAACCCGTCAACATTCTCTTTCTTTTCATCACCCAATCTTTACCATCCAAATCGATTAAATCCAGTCGAAATTTCATCAGGCAAGCCGCGAACCCGTAATCTCGATTTTGCTCCGAAATTTGAGTTTCGGAGCAATATCTCGCACCCGATAGGCTGCACACATGACACATCCCATCCCAAATTAGCCGCGAAGCTGCATGCGTGCACTTACGCCGCACACCGTCATCACGTGGCTCACCCTACCTACGCACTCACTATACACCCACACTCTTAGCACTCGATACCCTCACCGACTATCAGTACTATCACTGTTGTCACTATATACACATACACACCCCGGTAATGCCGAAACCGCGAAGGGGAGGGCGCTGGCGCGGTTCGCGCGCACATGTGTGCCCCCCTCTCCCCCCACCCGGCGGGCGCGCGCGCGCGACCTTCGGTTTCCCGGCGACGATATATATCGGCCCGCGAGGCCTCAGTCGAGCTCGTGCAAACGGCCCATCCGCTTGACTCGCGACCTCGCGCTCCGGTCCTCCCCCGCCTCAACCCCCAATCTCGGGACTTCTTCTGCTCTTTCGACCCCGAAATTTCCAGCGCGACGAGGATGTCCTCCAACGGCTACCACCCCGTCACCCACTGCATCTTCGACATGGACGGCCTGCTGATAGGTGAGTCGCGGGGGGGTCGCGTTTCGCAATTGCCGCGTGCTAAGTGGCAAGTGGAATCTTTTTTTTTTTTTTCGAGAGGGGTTATCTTGCAGACGGGCAGAGACAATAACTATCGTCTGTCTCGAATATTTTGTTATTTGCGGAAATTTGTTGTTTACCCGTGTATGTAATTGTGTACCTGTGCACGCGGGTAAAGCGCGGAAGTGAATGTTTCATCGGATTTCATCATTTATCGGGGGATTGTCAATTTTCACCTTCGCTATATACTTGCACAAGTTTCATCGATAAACGGGAGTCTTTCGCGCCGCGGGCTCGTAATTTTCCGACGTGCGTGTGGTGGTGGTCTTTAAATTTTTTTTTTTCTCGCGAAATTTTAAATTGCCACATCGACTTTCTCGCGGAATATGTTTCAGCTGTTCACGGCCCATCGATTTTCAGCCGTAATTTTCTTTTTCTTTTTGCTTTAACGAAACGTCAATGTCAATTGACTTACTGAATGCCTGATATATATAGCAATACTTTTGTTTTTAGAGGGTATATCGCTTAGTCGTGTGATGTAATAATATAAGTGCATCTTTTAATTTGTGAATTGAATTTGAACAGGATAAACAGCAGCTATTTACATGCTGGATTAGAGATGTTTTAAAGTACCGCAGATAATGAAAAATTGCAAGAATATAAAACAATAATTGACACTTGTAAAATGCTATTGAAAATAAAGTTTTATTGAGAAATTTTCTGTCATCTTTCAATTATATTTTATTTTTACAATCAAATGCTTGTTCTGCAGTGATAGGTTGAAGTGACTGTAATGCTGTTCATTAAGTAATTTATTTCAATACATTGAATAGGCTGTAAACTCAGTATATCCAGACTGTTATATTGATGTATAAATTAATGTAATTCCTCTTTTTTTCTCATTTAAGTAATTTGTTTTTTTAAGAAAATACGTTTGATAAAAAAAATTATATTGTAATTAAATTACTTAAACTTTGTCAGTAATGATTCAAATTTATTTCTTTCTTATTTAAAGTTTTTAAATATTCTTTTTTATGTCATCATTTTTTAATAATCATACAGTGCATGTCCTATTCTTTCAATAAGATTGTTTTTATTTGTCATAAACACCTTCATGTTATTCTGATTGACAGATACAGAACAACTTTATACGACAGTTTTTAATCGTTTACTTAGCCCTTATGGCAAACACTATACTTGGGAACACAAGGCAGCCACCATGGGGTTTCATACATATCAACTAGTCCGCTTCATTATTCAAACTTTTGAGATACCAATGACAGAGGAGGAACTAACTAAGCGACTGCAGGCTGATTACGCCGAGATATTTCCTACTACTAAATTCTTACCAGGTGACTTAAAAGTTTTTTAAATCTAATGCTTTTTGCTTTTTGCTCTCCAGATTCTGAAACCATTTACAAGAAAATTTACTGCACAATCTGTGGAAATTACGGACACAGTTATGGAGGAGACTTGGCCTTTCAGGTTCTGGGAAGGCCTGAGCGCGTTGGAGCTGAGCTTATTGTAAACCATTACAAGTTGCCATTAAGTATCGATGAGTTTCAGAAAATATATCATCGATTGCAGAAAGAATTTTTTACTGACGTAAAAATGATGCCAGGTTAAGAACGAATCATTTGTTCCCAACAGCAGCAGCTTTGTTCCTTTTTTTTGCAGATTTCTTTACATGTGCCAAGATTGGATATTATTCTAATATTTTTTCTATTAAGTATAATTTATTTAGTTATTAATTATAACTAAATATTTTTGAATTTAATTAATTTTTGTTTGCAAATTAATTCTTATTTTTACAACATAATTAATTTACAACGCATAGTTAAAGTACTAGATTAAAGTTCTATTCCAAAATTAAAAGAAAAAAATCAGAAAATATTTTATAATTAATAAACTAGATAAATAAGTTATTAAATATTTTTTAAACTTTTTCATAAAAACTGAACTTTTATAATTTAGTTTTAGTTATTACTAAAAAGCTTTGCTACATTTGTATTATTGATATAAAATTGTATTTAAAATAATAATTAAATTTTACTTTTGTTTGTGAATAGGTGCTGTAAGACTTCTGCAACATCTCAAGAGCCATAATATCCCAATTGCATTGGCTACAAGTTCAAGTGCTGAGAGCTTTGCACTGAAGACCAAGCATTTAACAGAAATCTTCGACCTGTTTCACCACAAAGTCCTTGGAGGCTCTGATCCAGAAGTTAAACAAGGAAAACCAAATCCAGATATATTCTTAGTTGCCGCTAAACGATTCCCAGATTCACCAGATCCATCTAAGGTTTGTTTACCAAAAATTATTTTCTATTCTCGTTAAAAACAAAAAACTTATTTACCAATTTTTTTAGTGTCTTGTTTTTGAGGATGCTCCAAATGGTGTGCAAGCTGGAATTAGTGCAGGAATGCAGACAGTTATGGTACCTGACAGTAATCTACCAAAACATTATACAGAAAAGGCAACTCTGGTGCTAAAAAGTCTGGAGGACTTTAAACCAGAAGAATTTGGTCTACCCAAATTTGACTAGAACACAATTGCAACAGATGTGTTTTAAATTAAATGTAATTTTTGCTAACTCTATGACACTGCGCATAAGAGCTACCTCTTAGATACACCAAATATTATTTTTGTAGATAAAAATGTTTTCGGAAACATAAACCATCTAAACAGCGAATTATAAGATTATTTATATCACACAAAAAGAGAATAAAATATATTCTACTATTAACTGTTAACATTTTGTTTGATTTTATCCTGTAGAAACAATATTTATTGAATGAACTTTTAAAGATTAACAATAACCGAAGAAGCAAATATTATCAATTATTAACAACAACATAGCCATAAATTAGCTATTTTATTCCAAAACTAGATTTAATTATGATACATCTTACTTAACAAAATAAATTATCAAGCACCAGTAGCTTGCTTCAACTTTTGTAAAATATCATCTGATTTGAGATTTGCCAGCGGTACGCAGGTTTCCTTTCTACACTCTGTAAAATTTTATTTACATTATTGGAAGTTTCTGATCAATAACACATAACATCTTGGTAACTGTGATATAACCACTTACCAGCTCGCACATAAAGTTCAGGTTCGATTTGCGAACACTCCCTGACGAGTATGGGCAATTCGGGGTTGGCCTTTTTCAGCGAGACATAGTGATCCTCGATGAAATTTCTGAAAAATAGGAAAAAATTTATTTTGAAAGCATCTAACATAACCTAAAAAATAAGAATTCTTGTCAAATCTTTCGAAAAATTAAGAATTCGACAGCTGTAAGGCTCATTATATGTAATATAAGTTGAAAAAATTGTATTACCTCACGCCTTCGCTCGATTTTGACGTTTGGCACAGCAAAATCCTCAATTCTTTGATTTTCGAACCCAACCGAACCGCTGCCATCTTGCCTGGAACTTTATGCGTCTGCTAAAGTACTTCAAGGTCATAATAACATCAAGATACTAAAATAATTAGTAGTTGGAAAAGCCGAGTTTAACTAATTAAACGAATAGATTAGAAAAATTTTACTTAATTTTAGGATTTTTTTTCCATTCACAATGAATAAGCTTAAATTCAAGAAAATTATTGCAAGTTCTCGCTTGATAAAAATGGCGCCAAATTCGAATGCAAAGCTGAAATTTTTAATTGACAATCGTATTGTCAAATTCAATCAATCAACATGGACGGTTAGGTATTTAGATGAAAAAATTGTAAATAAAAAAATCTCGGCGATAAAATTTTAAGTGATAGTATTTCATGCCTTCATAGACCAAGATGTAAAAAATTCAAAATTAACTAGTGAAAGGTCTAAAAAATTTAAAAAAAAATTATGTCACTCCCACCACTATTTAATAGAGGTTTTCCCAGCTTTTACAAAGAGCATTTTGGCAATGTCGATATATATTGGTACCAAAGTGAGTTTGCGCAGAGTCGATATCCACCTGGTCAAGAAAGTAAGACATTTATTTAGTTAGTAGAAAATTTTAAAAAAGAAATTAAATTAGCACACTATATTTTATTGTATTTTAATTTGATTCTTTTTTACTGAATTAGCTAGTGAAGCATGCACATTAATTTGTCTGCTGGTAGCTCAAACTGTCGGTCAGCTGAATTTTCCACTACTTGATATAAATCAAAATTCAAATTTTAATGTCATAATTGCTGAAGCTATTATTGAGGGAAACAGTATTCATGCTTATATTGTCAAAAACAAGTTGGTGTCACATCCATATTTAGATACAGAAAAAGCGCTTAAGTTTGGTGGGACAAAATTGAGTACCCTGAAAGAATGGGTATTAGTCTTATAGTAATTTGAAAATAGAATCGATTACTTTTTAACTATTTTCTTTGGAAGACTAATAATCAATTGTCATTAATTTTAGAAGTTTCAAGTTTTCCACGAAAATCTTGACGTTAGTTTATATAAAAATATCAAATTGTTTTTATACGAGTGGTACAAGTATCCGGAGTCACCTAATTTATTTATGCTTTTGATCACCTGCGGCAGAACAATATTATTTATATTTCAACAGTATACTAAACAGGTGTCATAAATTTTTAATAATTAACAAAATAAATTTTTTTAGTTTACTTCCTCAAAGTATAAAGATATATTTTTTTAGGTGGTCTTGTTTGATTCACACGGACACAGCAGTTCAAGAAATCCAGATCGAGGATTAGTTGTAGCTCAAGTAAATTTGATGCTCTAATATATTCAAGCACAGTATTTCTTATTAAGTATGATTAAACATTTAAATATCGCAATTATAATTTTTAAGGTACCGCTTACAAGTTTAGAAGAACTGTGTAATTGGTATACAGCAGATATCATACACAACTGTTACGAGCTGGAAGCTGATCAATATGAATTGGCCTGCTTATATTATCAATCGAATCGTAGACCAAGTAGCTGTCATAAATGTAAATGTAGTTTAGTTTCTAGAAGATCAGTTTAACAATTAAAAAAACAGTAAATTTTGCAAATATGATCTTAAAAATGTTTAAGAAAGGAATCTGACAAATTCATAAATTTAAAAAATTATGTAACAAAAATCATTACAAAATGAATAACAAAAAATTGTAAATAAATATAAATTCTGAAACATGACAAAATATACTTATATTTACATTGTTAATGGGTACTTCTAGTGAAATAATTAACACTCATGTATCACTGAAATGTAGTACTTTATTAGAACCAGTTATACTGAACTATTTATTTCAGATTAATGTAACGACACGTTTATGTACATTATTTACAACCATTCTAATGGTTTTTTAAACCTTACTCGTATTATAAACGTTGTTGAAACAAAATCCATTCTCAAAGTTTTAATAGCAAAACAAAAATAAAATTTCTCTTCAAAATTTGTTTCAACAGCATTCACCCAAAACAACTGAAACCATTTAAATTGTTTTTCTTCTCGTGATAAAGTAGCTTACAATACCTAAACTTAATCTAAAGCAGTTTTCTGTGGTTTTCTTAATATTATGTAGTTCCTAAACAAGATATGAACAATGTTTTTTTTTTCTTTTTTCTTTAAGTATCTTAAAATAGAGATGTGATCAAAACGGCAACTGAATTTTCTTTTATTTTCTTAGTACAGAGCTTGTATAAATAGCTATTAATTTAGTTTTTACGTCCCTTTTGCAGTTTTATGCTACTGTGATATTCTTTCTCTTTAGCGTTTATTCCAATTTCATCAGGATTAACAATTAATTTTCAAAAAAAAAATGCTTATACACATGTTTTTTATCGTTCAATACAGAATTTTGTTATACATTGTGTCACTCGAAGCAAGTTGTGTATAATTATACTTACACGGAAACTGACACCTTATAGATTAAACTTACAAATGCAAAGCTGAAAGGAAAACGTCTAGTTTCTATCTTTCTCCTTCAAAATGTTTTTTAAATCACAGCCGCGTGGGTTTGCTGTCCATTATACATATTGACATAGAACAGTTAAATTTTGCTTTTTATAATTTTTTTAATCCGAAAGAATTTAATAAAGAATATCTATTAAGGGGATTTCAGAGTTTCATTTGGTAACTATCAAATTTTCTTGATGCAAACATTTTTACAAATAAAAAAAAAATAGAATACAAATTATCAATTACTTTGTAGTAATATTTTAGTAATCATAAAAATAGCGCTAATAATTTAAGTATACCAGTAAATTCTAGGTATACAAATAAAATTGAATATTCCAAAATCCACTTAATTTAAATTAAAATCCAAGCAAAATGCTTTTCTTAAATTTACATGATAAAAATATTTATTTTTATCTATTTGATTTATCAAAAAAATTTTAATTTTATCCAGTGTCATAAAAAAGACAAGCAATTATTTTAGATTTAGCTGTTGTGGTTTCAAGCAAAACAGCATTGAATAGTTAAGTAATTGAGTTTTAGAGAAAAATCTTAAATCTCACTCTCTTAATTTTTAAACAAGTGCATTGTTTTTTTTCTTTGCAAGATTGCAATGTGCCCTTTAAATGTTTTCGTTTTATAAAATTTTCGTAGAATCTCCTGTTCACTTTATGAAAATGTTTACTTTATTACATTTTCTCATGTCATTGCTTAAAGTAAACCGAAGTAATTTCATGAATAACTGCACAGCTCTATCAGAAAGAGAGTGAGTGACATAGTGACAAGTGATTTTGCTTTATGATCTAAAAGGAGACCACCGAGCAACAATTTTTTTTCTTCTTTTCATTTTACTTATCAATAACTTTTTTTTTGCTTTAGACTCTCTTATATGAAAAAATATTTCATTCACCATACAGCAATCAGGACCAGAAAAAGAATTTGTGAGTAAAGTCTTAATCATTCGGTGGCTGCAGGCTCAGCTGTCAACTAAATAAATAATGATTTTAAGTTAAAACTGATAGTTTCACTCAGAGAAACGTTAAAGAGATTGACGAACCAGTGGCTGAGCCCATTCAACAAAGTCATCTATGAGTACAGGCCAGGCACCTTCTTCATCGTAGTTTGACATTGCATTATTGATCATGAGAGCAAAATCTAGGAGTAAATTCCATGTGTCTTTAGGTATTGATCTTTTGTGATGTTCCTTTGATAAAGTTATAAAAAGATTATGAAAATTATCTTTAGTATCAATACTCGATTTATAAATTAACTGATTTTTTACCTGTAAGAACTGGCACCATAATTGTAAAAATTGAAATTTGTCTTTTAATACAATATTCCAATAGGCAATTGCCATATCCAAATCAAGACCTTTTTGACCAGGATTTTTTGCATAATTAAATGTAAATTGATAAAAATCTTTGAATTTTAGGGTATCCCGCAATTCACCTTCTAAACTACCTAATCTTGCTTTTAGTTTATCAACACTATCTACCCTGTAAATTAAAATATTAAATTATTACTTTATTTTTATTAGACTTATATTACATACAATATATTTACCCTAAGTCTGTCATGCCATTCATGAATTCATCTTTAGTGAATTCACATTGCGTTTCTGCTCTAAATTTCCAAGCTATGATTAAAACTAATTTACTCTCAGGTGTAAGACCTAAGTCATCTAAAAATTTCATAATTCCATCAGCTGTGATTTTTTCTGGTTCACTGGGATCTAAAAAAAAAATGATTTAAATATTAATATTGAAAGTTTCCGTTTAATTTGCATATTTGAATAAAATTAACTCTTAAACAGATACTTTAAACTTGTTAGTTACTTAGCACGACTTTGTTATCATAATCTACTGAAAAAATATAAGAAACTAACAGAAGCAGTAGTATCTAAACCTTTGCTTTACATTGTTCTTGCAGTCTTTATAACTTATCAAATTAAACTATAAGAAAAGCTTTTGATAGAAAAAAGAAACTGTTCGTATACCTAAAAAAGGAAAGTCTCTGAATCATACCTTGATATCTGCTGTAGAGTATCTCAAGTTTCTTTTTGTCCACCGAACTTTTTGGTTCTTTGTAGTAAGCTTCGGGATTCTGAAAGTAGTTGTCGCTCGCCAAATCCAGCTTCCAGTCATTCTGTGCCAGACAGTAAATGGCAGTTTGCTCGCCGGTTTGTGTGAACGTTATGAATTTCTTGACCTTGTCCCGCTGGGAGAATTTTAACTTATGCTGCAAGCACAAAAAAGCACTGTGAGCGATCCGAAGGGACTCCTGCACCTCTGGGTCTAAAACTCTGTTTCTTTCCTCCCAACGGAGTGACAGGCAGGCCCATCGGAGGAGCCCAATACACCAGGATCTCGCTCGCCTCGCGAGAGAAAAGAAAAGAGCGGCCCAACAGTCGCTTAAAAAGTTGATCCCTGAGCCGCAAAACTGGAGCAGCTCCAGTGGCGGGATATAGGTTAATCGACGGTGGGAGCCGTTCGGTCGCGCTCCCGACCACGGGGTGGGCAGGTCGCGCCAGGGCCAGGGCGCCAGGGTCTCGGGGAGGGGGCGAGGGTCGCGCGCTGGACCTCGCGGCCGCGTCAGCGCGTGCACTTACCATGTTTAAAAAAAAAGGCTGGTTTCAGGCCCCCGAAAGCCAAAATATTTTTGCCTCACGCTATTGACATGAATATGCGCATGTCCACCATCCGTCGCACACACCGACGCGCCGAAGACCGTTTTATTTCTGGGTTATCGCTGGCGCCGAGCGTGTGTGCATGCGTGTATCCTTACACCATCGTTGCGTGGAACATATAGATGACAGGGGCCGCCTGCCCGTCTGTGTATAGTGATGTATACTCCGAAATATCTGGATTTATTTACGTTACGAACGCGTGTATCCCGCGTAAAATACGCGTTTTAAGCGCGGGACGCTTGAATGCTCTCGCCGCAAGATTATATTATGTAAGGGAGGATTTGAAAGTGAGGTGAAAAAACACACCGATTAAATTTAACTCAAATATATGATATATTCTCCGTGAGCGAAAATTTTGCTACCTTGCCGAAAATCTGCAAAAGAGACGATCCGTTTCGTCGGGAGGCCAGAATCCAGATTCGAATGTGACCATATCATTGCCTTTCGAACGGAGTGAGCCGCGGGCATTGGGCCGGGTAATTAATGTTATACTAATAATAAATGTATCTTCGCGGAAACTGCGCTTTTTGGAAATACGGGTTTTCCCGGCAATTTTCTATTTAACAACCCCCAATGTAATAATATGGCGACAGTTATAGAATTATCATGGTCGAATTTTCGGGGGTTGGCAAGCGGAGCGAGCAGGGGGGGTACCACCCCTAGTAATAATATATTTATAATGTATAGGTAGTATATATATAACTAATGTATTATATATACATATAAATATTATACTCGATTGAATGGCGCCAAAATTCAAAATGTTTGCATAAGAATTTTATATTATTGTTTCAATGTCTGTTGTCTATTTGTATCGATAATATCTAATTCTTCTAAAATGTATATTAAAATATGGATGTTCTTTATAAAAAAACCACGGTCTTTTTATTTGCGTTAGTATTTTTACTGGGGTGCATTGTTACGATTCTTAGTTTTATAATTTTTTTATTTATTTATTTTTTTTTAATCCTTTGAAATCGAGGTATAGGACTATATGTCCTCAATTTTTTTAATTTTAATATGATCCGAGACACATTATTGAAAAGTGATTGAAAAACACTGAAATGTTGCATATCACCTCTTAAATTATTTAACAACAATCACTGTCCTGCAAATTTCGTACTCGTTAAACGAAAAATAAGAACAAAAGATACAAAATGTGCGAGTTACAAAATGTATGAATAAGACATGATGGATGAGTGATACTTTTATCGAAAGCAGGGCCTCACATGTCTCTTTCAGAATAAGCGCTTATTTGGAGGCCCAATACAGGCACATTTAAGACCTAGCTTAAACTGACAAAAAATAATGCACAAATGCACATGTAGGTGCACATAGGTAGATGCCTGCTACGTAGCACGCCTGCACGCAGCCCAAGACGATCTGTTTATTACACGATAATAATTGGTAGAATACCTGAAGTAACTAACAGTGTAGTTAGAGAGAAAAAAACATAAATAATACAATCCACGTTCGACGTTCGATTTTGTAATCATAACCTCAATTCCATATTTCCGTATTGTAAGTTACGCGATTTACTTACGGTATACTCGGTTACAGTCACGTTGACGTTGCAGTTGTAAGCAGTGTGTTTATAACTTTGACAATCTTGTGCGAAGCAAAGATTCACCTTCTAAATGAGTAAGGTGCTGGAAAATCCGAATCCTAAAATATACCCGAAGTTAGAGGAAAAATTAGGAGCCAATGAAAAATGTGAAAATGTGAACCGTAATCCAGACGAATTCGACTCTCGTGGAATTTTTGGTTACTACTTTTGTTGATACTTAATTGCGCAGTTGCTGTCATTTTCAAAGTTATAAACTGATAATTTATTTGATGGCTTTTTTTTGTTCATGTTGCAGAATTGTTGAGAAATATAAATGATCCCGAACATCCATTGACACTGGAACAGTTAAACGTTGTGGAACAAAGTTTGATCGAAGTGAGTATAACAAGTTGCTTTTTTACACGAAATACTGTCTTCTTCATCGTACTCCTGTTTTTAATGAACTATTTTAAATGCAACTGATTTATTCTTCAATTTTGTATTGAACAGGTAGATAATGACAACAATGAAATCAGCGTCAAGTTTACTCCTACAATACCGCACTGTAGTATGGCCACACTCATTGGTTTATCGATAAGAACGCAATTGTTGAGGACAATCCCATCAAGGTTTAAAGTAAACGTTAAAATTACTCCTGGTACACATGTTGCTGAGACAGCGGTAAATAAGCAATTAGCCGATAAAGAAAGAGTAGCAGCTGCTTTAGAAAATCAGTTTTTATTAACTGTAATAGATCAGTGTTTGGATAACACTCTAAGGTCAGAAGTAGAAGAAAATTGTTGTTCTGAAGAGAACGAAAATTGTTGCTCTGAAGAAAAAGAAAATCGTGGCTCTGGAGAAAAGGAAAGTTGTTGCTCTGAAGGAAAAGAAAATTGTTGCTCCGAAGAAAAAGAAAATCGTGGCTCTGGAGAAAAGGAAAGTTGTTGCTCTGAAGGAAAAGAAAACTGTTGCTCCGAAGAAAAAGAAAATCGTGGCTCTGATCAAAAAGAAAATTGTTGCTCTGAAGGTAAAGAAAATTGTTGCTCTGAAGAAAAGGAAAATCATTGCTAATTGTAATCGCTCATGTATCTTAAAATAGATGATTGCATAAAGTCAATCAAATACTTTTATTAATAAGTTATTAAGAATTCATTTTTAAATATTATTTGTATATGTAACATAACAACGTTGTATGTTAAATGAATTCAGTCGGTAGTTCACGAAAATGCCAAATATTCATCCACCACTTGTTTAAAAAGGATTTATCATAGTTTAACCATAAATAGGCTAGGATAGACAATTTTGTATGATGTTAAACTTTTTGCATAAATAAAATTATTTTTTAAAAATTTGAGAGAAATTTATTTATTTACTATATTAAAGGAGCCAAGGCCCATAATAACAAAGTACAATTTCAAAACATGGATTTGAGAGAGATTAACAAACTTGATAACAATTTTATTGAAAGTTTTACTAACTTTTTTCAAAATTATTTTATTTTTCTACTTCGATTAAAATCAAAACGAAAATAAAAAAACACAGAATAAACATTTACGATTTTAATTACATTATTTGTAACAAATTTATTTCGTTTTTTACAACAAAAAACCATTTATTGTCTTATAAAATATAAAATAATCTACCTCTAATCCCTTTTCTTTGAAAGAATGACATTAGACACTGGGTATGATTTTGTAGGATCATGTTTATATGTCTTTGGAACAGGTCCTTTACCAGCTTGTTCAAAAACTACTGAGTCATACATTTGACGTGAACTCATCTCTCGAGCAACCTTCAAATTTGTCCAAGCTAAAATAAAAAGTTTGAAATATTAAAACATTTTTAAATTACTTTAAAACTACTTTTACGTTTTTGTGAATATTGCAAGATACTTACTGTCTTTGAAACCCTCTGTAAATTTTTTATTTGCCACAGGCAATTTTTTCTTATCATGTTTAACAATCGTTGGTATATTAAAGTACGCTCTTACTTTTGGTATTCTAAGAATGCTTACTTGCACAAGAGAAAATAAATTTGTAGACACCCAATAACAAAGAATTGCCTAAAATAACAGATAAATAGTATAGTTAACATCATATTAAATCATAATATGTTAAATATTAAAAGGAAAATATGCTTACTCCTTCAAAATTCATTATAAATGGAAACATAATGACTGGAGCTGCTCTAAGGACATACTTCATCATGCCCAAAGAATCAGCTCGCATTGTGTCGGCTCCTACTTCAATAGTAACATATAAAGTCGCACTTGTTATAATGGGAAGTATGTAGTATGGATCTGGAACTGTTAAATTTGTGAACCACCACAGACCACCTTCTTTCATACTTTCAACGGGAGCTTGAACCATTCCCCGAAGACCCCAGAAAAAAGATAAGAATATAGGTGCCTGAAAAAGCATTTATTCATTATTACTTTTCAATTTTGTTATCAATTATTATGTAAGAATTTTTACCTGAACTAAAGGTAAAGCGTTTTGCCAAGGAGTCATTTTTTTCTCTTTCATGAAAGTATACATTTCGTGAGTTAGCCTAGCAACTAAAGAAAAATGTAATTAATTGATTTACAATGATTACACCAGCAAAATTTCTAAATTAAGATGTTACCTTCCATCCTATCACCCATTTTTCGTGCTTCCGTTAATTGCTGCTGAATATACTGAAACTGTGGCTGAATATTATTCATGTTTGCCGCGGCCCTTTGTATTTTTATTACTAACGGAAATAATAGAATTCTAATACACACAGTTGCTGGAACAAACAAGATTTTGTTACTTACTATTGAAATGACTTTAATGTTATTAACATGCAATAAAAATAATTTTACTTACTACACACTATAGTTCCCCACCATGGGAGACCAACTTGTGAATGAAGAAAATCAAGAAGCTGCTGCAACAATCCATGAGGATAGTTACTTCCAATACCAAGGTCCTGCAATGTAGGTTCTTTAGCTACTGCTTCTACTATGTCGGAAACAAGTGGTACAGGAGGGTCTGAAAAAATTTAATTTTAATTTATTAACCAGAGTAAGATATATTACATTACATGGTGAAAAATTGGTAACCAGTTTATATATCAATATAAGCTGGTATACCAGTTTAAAAAAATACATTTCTAATTACTGATTTTCTGAAATACATTTTAATGCATTTTAAATAACTCACCCGGTATTTGTGGTATTGCATCTGTAATATCTGCAATATCTGCTGTGTCTGTCAAAATAAAAAATGTTACATAAAACAGTGCAATATCGATACAAAAACATTTAAACGCAGTAAACGATTTCCCTAAATTATCTAAAGCACGTCTCAAAGTGCAATCGATCCTTATCGAATACAAAAAATCTGCATGCGACAGTCAAAAGCAAAACTCCCAAAATCAACGAAGCACCTCAACTGGTTCCAACTTAAACACAATCTAAAGCACGACACTCTCAAGTAAACCCTCACCCGTCGTCCTTGCCGCATCTCCTTCCTCTGTAACAGAACGAAAAGGCAGCCCCGTGAGAACCTCGAGATCCCGGGGAATTATGTAAAAGCCGCGTCGACTCACGTGCACTGCTCGCGTCGTCGCTGGCGTGCCTGAGGAAGCCGGCGCTCAGCAGGGGCGCGCCGAGGCCGCTCCGCTGCTGCGGCAGCAGCAACCGGGGCAGCTCCCTCCTGACCAGTTGGTGCAGGCCCCGCCGGCGGACCGACGGCGGCTCATAACCTCCCGCGAGCGGCCGACCCGGGGCCGCGCTCACGTGCACCACGAGGCCCAGCTGCGCGCCCGCGCGGCCTCGCACGCTCAGGAAGCTCCGCGAGAACATGCCGGGGCTGCTGCGGGCCGATGACACCGTCGGGGGTAGTCGCTAGGGCCGGAGAGGCGGGGGGCCGTGATCCTGTGCGGACGACCCGCCGTGCAGACAGAGTCCGAAATCAAAACACGAGGGCTGCGTGCATGGAGATATCGTGTGACGTATTAGTCACGTTTCTCGTTTCAGTTTCTTAGTTTGAAATTATAAGATGTAAATTCAAGGAACATACTCTATTTTGTTGCATTGCTTAAAAATATCAGTATTAGAAAGCGTAAATATTCTCACGTCATCGGGATTAGCTTAGTCATAATGCCTAGACTCATTCATTTTAAAATCGTAAAATAGTTCCATAAAAGTAAAACTGTAAATGCGTTATTCTACTTCCTTCCTTCCTTTTGTTTTATTGGCCGTGGGTCTTTTTTGTGCTGACTAACATGCATTAGCATGTAGTACAGCA
>UXGC01001937.1:0-15415 GCA_900480045.1 Eurytoma adleriae | reverse complement strand
TAGTGCTGTTGAATCGGGGAAGCGATTTTTTTGGATTTACCAAAGACTTGCGAATTCATGCGGGGCGGCATTAATTATCGGTTGGGTCTGTGAGCGCAATCTGAGGTTCCTGTCGCTTACGGCGGTAGCTCCGCAGGTGCTGAATAGAAAATACCGTGTGATACGCTGGAGGTTTGGGGTGCGGCTAAAATTGTGGGTTCAAGCCTCCCTTAAAAGAAGGTTCTCTATGGATTTTCGAATTTTCTAAAATTTCATTTGTATATCAATTTAGGTGCACTTTGTGCGTGGTTAAATTTTCAGTATCCGATAAGTGAGGTCGAAAATCGAGATTTATAGAGCTCTTAATTTCAATGCTCGAGGCGTAGGAACGGCGCGTAAAAAGGATAATTTTCAATTGCAGTATTCACAATATTAACCAAGTTCAGCACTACTGCAACCAGAGAACCTCCTCAAATGACGACATAAATGAGGAGTGGAAATAAAAGCGACAGATTTCAAATGATTATTGAGATTGAAATTCGTGTAGGATATTTTATTAGGACTCTGTTGTGAATTTAACACAGTGTGAAAAATTGAATTACGTAGAGTATCTCTGATGATGCGTTTTGATATATTTTAATTAACGCAAAAGTACTGGATTTCCATTAAGCATTTTATGAATGTGAAATAATTGACGCAAGTTAATTTAATGTACGACGAAGTGATGTTTGCCTATTAGTCAGCGAACATATGAACGACTTAACAAGCTTTCCATAACGCGATTCACGTTTTTCCAATCGTTCAAGCAAAAAATTACTTAATAAAGCGTGTTTACAAGGTGGATAATTATTAAAATTATGCACTGCAAATCGTTGCTTCTTTTAGTTTTTTTAAAACTCTTATTATTGGAAATATTCATTTTATCATTTAGTTCAAAATTAACAATTTTTCATCTTTGAAATATTACAGGTATTACTTTAGTATTCTGTTGCACATTTTTAATTATTGTAAAATTAAACAGAACAAACTAATCCAAATGGCACTTAAAAATTGAGCAAACGTAAAAAACTTATAATCCTTTAATAAGTACGCCGAGTAAATACAAGGCGAAATTACAGTCCTTTGAAAAAAATTCAAACCTTTTAATTTCTGCTCATTTTATTTGTTATGGCAATAAAAAAGCAAAAAATTAAAACTTTTTTATTATCACTGGGCTTACGCAGATTATTAAACTGTAAATCGTTTTACCAAAACGAAAATTGAAATAAAGCCGTTATTACTGGGACGATGGTATTTCGGCAGGATTATCATATCTAAGTCAAGTGAAGATAAGCTTGGCTTCGTACCACAAAAACTTTTGTAATTCCGCGTGATGAGGTTCCGAACCCTTGTTGAAACTTCATAGAAAATGAAGCTGCGTGCGAGATCGCGAACCTACCTAGTTTAATCGACAAAGACTTTTCCACCTTTTATGAACAGAAAGGTTTTTATTACTTCTTCTTTTTTTCAATATACTTCAGCAATCGGCGAAATGAGTCGTTTTATTGCTTTCTTGTGAGAAAGATTTTTACTTTGTGCTCTGCATTTTATGGAAAATAAAAGAAAACAATATCGCTAAGTGTACCTTTTCTTGCTAATAATTACGAGAAATTTTAACTTTTAAAAAGGTTATCTTTAATTCTACCCTTGGAATTTTTGATAAAACGTAACTAAAGAATACTAAGTACTACCACCGTAATGTTATTTTAAATAATAAATAATTATTTATTTCAATGATAAAATAATTATAATTCACCTTAAAAAATTGTTTTATGATGTATTGGAACTAGTAGCTGGTGTTAAGAGATTAAATATTGAAAATTGTCTGACTTAATGGAAACTGCACTACTTAAAAATTTCTATTATCTTATCGACTTATTATATAAATTCACATATATCAGTATAATAAAAAAATAATTGTTTTATTTAACGGAACTGATGTAAAAAGAAATGTATCTAATAGAGCTGGTGTAAAACGAATAAATACCGAAAACTGTCTGACATAACGTAGGCTGCACTACTTAAAAATTTCTATTATCATCACTTTATCTTAGGTATCTACTTATATTCATTTAACTAAAACTAATTATTCCATATTATACAACTAGTAGCTGATATGAAGAGAAACTGAAACTGATACTGATAATACTGAAATTTGTCTGACATAACGTAGGCTGCACTACTTAAAAATTTCTATTATAATCAATTTATCTTAGATATCTACTTATATTCATTTAACTAAAACTAATTATTCCATGTCATAGAACTAGTAGCTCATATGAAGAGAAACTGAAAATGATACTGATAATACTGAAATTTGTCTGACATAACGTAGACTGCACTACTTAAAAAATCTACTATAACATTTTATCGATTTGTTTTAGGCATCGATTTATTCCTGTTTAACTAACAAATGTTTACTCTGCAAGTTGAGATTAAAAAAGTATCGATTAAAATAAATTTGAGAAAATTGTTATCAATCATGTTCACAGCAAGAAACGGCGCATGCTCAGAATCAACTGTACGCTTTGATTTTCTGTTTTGCACGACTTTCAATCGATCAACAAAGAAGTTTCTTATGGGCGAGGAGAAATTTTAAATTGTTTACGTGTAAATGCCTTGGTATTAAAGCATTACTAGGTCAGGGCTTTTTTCGGAGCAGTCGCGTTGATGGAATTTTTATGATTCGCAAACTTTTTCATCCTAATCTCGAAAGAAGAAGGCGAGTTACTTTATAAACTTTATTTTAATCAAGTTTAAACCCTTTGCGAAATTTCTTTAATATTTTAAATGTCCATTTTCTTACTGCATGAAGTTTTTTAATTGGCTACAGTTCTTGATAAATGTATCACATCACCGATAAATTAATGAAAATTATATGAATTTCGCAAAATGCTAAAAAATGAAAATCATTAAAAATGAAGTTATTTTTTAAATGTACCTGCCAATTCCTGTGCAAAAGAAGAAAAAAGTGAAAGATATATTAATGACAAATGTTGTAAATTAGCACCTGTCGGGTTATCTTCAAAGAAACAGAAATTTGCTCCGTGTTACTTCATCGCTGTAATTTTACTCAAACAATCAAGGATCATTAGCAGAGGAGATGTCGCACTCGACGCTTTTGGCGTGCTCTACTTTTTTCCGTAACTTATCGTCACTTTGAGATTCATTTGCCACCCCGTTATTGGTTACCAGCGCTATTATTGAGTTAGTTGACCCTTTCCCTAATTACTTTCTCAATTACGAGTTTCTCTGATGAAACTTGTCAGGTCTACGCTGTGGGGATCATAAATAAGGAATTCTCATTTTTTCCCCCTTTTTTGACACTTTTTCATTATCACAAGGTATTTTTATAACAGTAACAGTCCGATTCAATTAAAAACTTAGTGGTATACTGCACTAAAGTATGGATCTATTTTATATTGATAAAGTGAATGAATTTTATAAGAGAATGATAATTTAATAAGTATCAAACTAAAATAAATATTTGATGAAATATTGTAAAATTATTATAAAAAAATTAAAACAATTTTTAATTACAACATAAAATATTAAATATCAATTAAAAAAATAATTAGAAATTATTTTTAGCGACGAGAATGACATTTTGTTCTTAAACAAATGAGCAATTAAGTCTGGTAAAAGGCTGTATTAAGATAATTTAGTATTATTTTATGTAAAAGACTGAAATAATATTTGAACATTTAATAAAAGTCAGTATTTTTAGAAAAATCATTAATTAAGAAGAGGTGATTCTCAGAAAACAAGATAAATTGACTTTGTTTTTTGAGAAAGCACTGCGTAGGGGCTACGTATGATGAGAAAGGCAAGAACATTAAGTAAAAAAATTACAGATACACTAATTAACTTTTGGAACCCTCTAATTACAACAATTTCGTTCCTTTTTAAATTACCATCTCGGATTGATGAAGAAAACCTACCGGCATTTTCTGACTCTTTTATAAAAATAAGTAGTACAATCTGAAAATAATTAACAACATTATTTTATCGGAATTGAGTAAACAATGAATGCCGTAAATCTTCAATAACAGCAATTAAATAATAATTGATAAGTATTGTCGAACTTGAATTAAAAGTAAAATGCCGAAGTATGAAATACTTATAAATTATACAGTATCAGAAATAGCTTGCTTATAGAAATACGTTTATTTAATTTTTTGCATTACTTTTATTGTCCAAGTTTAATTAAATGTAACTTTTCAATAAAAAAGTTCTTTTTAACTCTTTAAATAATGGTCATTTTCTCTTTTATTTATTCTTTTTTTTACAGACTCGATATATGTATATTTTATAGAAGCTAAGATAACAATAAAAAATGAAATTCTTAATTTTAGTAAAAAATAATTGAAAAATGTCTAATTAAGTTAGTTAGTTAACGTCTAATTAAGTTCTAATTAAGTTAGTTTGGGAGTTCAAATTATAAGATTTTCATAGTAATCAGTGTTTATTTATAGTTCATTAATTAGTTAAAAACGATTTAATCGCAAAAATAAGCAAGTCTCCAATATACACAATTTATAAAAAAATCATAAAAAATGTTGTTATTTTTAAACATTATTATTTTACGAAAATCCAAACTGCTGCTGCAACCAATCGATAAACAATTCTTTAAATTCTCATCCTTGGATCCACAGATCCCATTTGTCTGTCCCAACAATCACCCCGAAACTATCGATCTCAGAATTTTCGCAATTTTCTTTCCGCATTCATCACTCCCAGCGCGAAAAGGGGGCCACCTTTGCAAATCCTCAACAAAAAAACCAGTACGAGAGAGAGATCGAAAAGATAAACATCATCGCGCCGCGCCGCCTGGAAGAGAAATGAAAATTGCGGGCGGCGGTGATGCGCGACGAGAGACCCGATCGGAAATCAAAAGCAAGAAAGATATACACGCGTCGGTGCAAGGGACCCACGTCCTCCCGAGGATTTCGCTTCGATCCTCCGAAGAAAAATTGGCTCGCGTGCACCCCCCTTCCCTCCCGAAAGACTTTCGACGGGTATAAGCTTTGATGTGTGCGCGCACGCCAGGGAGGCGGCCGTAATTTATTGCCGCAGTCGAAGCTCGCGTCGTACGAAATTAAATAGCGCGGAATCCTTGTATACCGAAAGTTTGCCGAGGCGGACGAGCTAATTTTTAACGTGACTGCGCGGCGGCGCCGTAACTCACCAGTTAGTTTGGACTTCGTTCCGCCGGCGAAGTAAATAATCGCTTTTAATGCGGGGATGATGAAGGAATTGTGGACCGTGCGTCCTCGTCTGACTTTCGTATTGATGTACTCCTCGCTATAGGTGTGTATATATGTATATATACGTACACGTATGCCGTTATCGTATCGTTTATCTTTTGTCTTTTTTATGGAAGTCGTAAAAAGCGTTATTAGATGTTAGATCGTTTTTTAAGATACCTTTTATAGCGAGCGCGGTATATGAGGAAATTCTACAAAAATGATTCCGCAAAGTAGTTCAAAAACTGAAGAAAAAAATTGCTCGAATTCACCTACTCTATCGGCGTTTTCTTATTCTGTAGGCTTATATTATGTAATAGATGATAAAAAAGTTGAAAACGCGATATCGAAATATGTATTATTTACACAGGTTCCCATATAACTAAGGAATCATACAACAAATATTTTGAATTTCGGAATTTATGTAAATAAACAAGCAAATACCTAGGTCAAAATTACCTATGTTTAACAGTTTTTCTTGTTTATTATATGGCACAGTAAAAAAAATGTAGGGAACAATAGATGAACCCGAGAATCTTTTTTACACATTTCGATATCGCATGTTCAACATTTTTTTCATCAATTATAAAGCCCATAGTATGAGAAAACCAGTCAATTCGAACATTTTTTTCTCAGTTTTTAGAACCGCTACGGGATATTTTCGTAGATTTCCTCATATAAAAACAAATTATTATAAATAAAGTCTATACTTTTAAATAATAAAAAAAAATTTCAGCATAATTAAATAATAAATTTAAAGTACAAAATCAATAATGCATTGACAAAGTCACACTGCAGCTAAGTGAATAATAAATCGACTTAATTGGACGTAATTTTATTAAAAATGAATTATGATAATGCTTGCAATAAATCAATGCAACGACTCTAATGACGGCGTCGTGAAAGTGAAATTAATGTGCGGGGCTTTTATAAATAGTTGCTATACTCTAAATTGCTTCTCGTTACGGTTAATCAGACGCGTTGATAAAGAGAATGGGAGAATTATTGGCTCATATTAGAGGGTCAAAAATTTTCATTCGCACTTTCGAGTCATTAGGGTAAAAGTCGAATCGAAGCCACTTCTCATTTTAGACTAATACTAACAATGCACGCTAGAAAATCGATGCTTTCTCACCTCCTCTTAACCTTGGGCCCTTGCATTTGTCATATTAACATTATGTTCGTCGCATTTCGTAATTATACCAGCAAGACGTTATTTATATCAAATTTATTTCCAAGGAATTTGGACAGATTCTTCTACAGACTATTCTGATTAAGATGAAACGATGCATTGCGTCATTATTTGTAAACGTATGTTTTGTAGAAAATATTAAAGCATTTAACCGTCATTTTACTTGCTATTTTTACTTCTTTTAGTTATTTATTGCCATTTTATTATTTATTAGTTATTTAGTTATTACTTATTTGCTTTACTGTAATAGTTTTTGGTTGTACGATAAGCATGATAGGTGCAATTTATTTTGTTGTACTTTATTTTTTTTTTATTCAACGTAAATAACAATCTGTGAAATGTAGGATTCTTTTATTTAATAAAAATGTTGCGTAGTTATCGAAACGAACCTTTACTTTGATCAGAACGTGCGGCGAAAGGAAGCGGTTATTTGATTGTACTACTTTGCTGTATGCAAGTAGTAACAGACCGATATGGTCAGACTTTACTTGTAAACGTTGTTTTACCTGGAAGAAGTCATAAACGAATGTCTGCAACATGAATTTTACTAGTACAGAATCATGTAACGTAAATGTGTGTTATTTTTATAAACTTAATATACTTGTTTCACAAAAAAAAATAAAATAATTATCAATAAAAATGATAAGAAAGTAACAATATAGCAAAAATGCCAAAAACATGAATATTTAGAATTGTAGTCATACTATCTTCATTTGAAGAATTAAAATATAAAAATATTGCAAAATTGTTCCCTTAGCAAGCTATTTTAATTAATTCTGAACTTAAATAAAGTAGGTAAAGTGTCGTTACTTCCGATCTAAATGATTGAAAAACAATCTTCATTTAATAGTCCGAAACTCTTTTCCTCTCAATGCTGCAATTATACACCAGTGTTAATTAATTAAATCTGTTTTCACGATCCTCGTCCAAAAGCATTATCAAAGTGAGTTTAGCGCCAAAAGTTGCACCCGAACGCGAAAACACGAAGGAGAGAAAACAAAGATATTTGATGCCCGCTCGCTCGTGATTATTCGACGACTAATCGGCCCATTAGCCGGGCAGGCAGGATACGAGTTCGGATCTAGGAATTAAGATAAATTCCGCTATAAGAGTTTCCGGGCGCTGTTAAATCATTCTGATTGCCAAGTAGAAACTATAGCGCTTCGAGCTCTGGCTAATGTATACACGGAGGATTCCGTATTTAATCAAATGATTAAAGCCGTTGGATTACTGCATTGTAAATAACATTTTCTTAAATCCAAATTATTTTTAATTGTTTATTGATTAAAGTAAATTTAATTTTAGGATGTTTACTATTACACGTTATTCTTTTTAATTTGAGATGCGACATTTATTTTAGTTTTACTAGCAACATCGGTCATGTTTCAGAAAAATACGTAAATATCAATAAATAGCTTCTACTTTATAAGGGCACGTTTTAAATTCTATATACTTTTAAAATAAAATATACGTAGAAACTAAATAATGGATTTCAATGTATATATAATTTCTGAAACTACTCGATGGTTACAAAATTTGATAACTGATTATTAATTCATTAGTTAGTTACATAATTAAACATTTTTTATTCTTTCTGCGATATTAATCAGAATCTCACAATGATTTTATTATAGCGATTTTTCCAAAGCATACTAAATTCGAGTTTATTTTCTAACGAACTTGAAAGCTAACACTTAATTATGAGTTCACTTAGCTTCCATATGTACTCAATATTCGAATAGATTTATAAAATTTACCATTTTATTTATTATCTTCTTATTATTTCACGAAAAGAAAATAGTGTGCAATAAATTTAACTGTAAATTCGAAAGTTTATTTTATTTTTTTTAATAAATATCTTTTAGAAAAGAGTTTAAAGAAATATAGAGTGTACTTTTTACTAATATAACATCGGCATTACAGTTTGATATAATTTTAAACTTAGTGCCATAACTTCATTTTCTGAAATAAACTTTCTACTTTGAAATTTTCAAATGTGAATTTTACCGATTTTGCACTGCTATTTTTACTTTTACCTCATCCAGTAGATTTTACTAGTTCGAAGCAGTTACATTTGCTACTTTACGTTTTCCGTAAATTCAATCGCGTAAGAAAATTATAGTCAATCCTTACACACAAGTAAACCCCGCCCTTAACAACTAACAATAATATTTTCCCGCACTAACACCTCGACCAACTTTCCTCCGCTCTGGAAGCCCCGCCGGGTCGTAGCGCAACCTCTGCGGGGGCGAAGTCCTCGAAGTCGAAAATTTCGATCGGCGCCTATTGACACTGGGGTAACTTTTAGCCGCGGAGCGTGTGAATTGGCCGTGCGCCGGCACAGCGGGGCCAGTGGAGCGCGCGTGCGGGAAATCCGATAACGTCGCCTTCGATTAATGAAGGAGCGCGCATCCCCGTTTAGCCGCGCAAAGACAGCGCGCCGCTCGCGAGGGCCGCGCAGCCGGCGTACCCGGACGAGCGCAGGGAAAACAAGAGGTCGGGAAGTTCCGGAGGATCGCGAACTTCTCGCTTGGGGATCCTTCCGCTAGACTTTGTTTTATATATCTCGCTCGAGATTGGATTACGGTGGGGCGGATAGTGGGCTTGATGTTGCTGTGGTAGGGGTAATGAGGGTTCAGTGAGTTTCTGGTTCTCGAGGAGGTTTGTTGAAGACGCGAACATTTTTATTTTATTGATTGGTTTGCTTAGCATTTGTTTCTTGAAAATTAAGTTAATAGTACATTTCGACATAAGAGCGAGAATGTGACTTTCGACACGCCGTGCGCGAAGATACAACTTTGCGCACGCTTTCTCAAAACCAGCTGTGTAAAATCGTACCTTGCGCACGTTGTATCGAAAAATACGGTTCGATACACGAGCGAGGAGGTGATTTTAGCCTTTTTCCGTGCAAACATCACACGAGGCTAAAAATCACATTCTCGCACTCGTGTCGAAATGAACTATTTTAGCTTCATGTGACGTTTGCGCACGAGCGAAGCGAGTATTGAACCGCATTTTTTGATACAACATGGGCAAAGTACGGTTTTACGTAGCTGATTTTAAAGAGTCGTGAGTATAGGAGCTAGGGGGGTTCTGGCGGAGTAGAACGAGTGTATGTATGGTCAGCCAAAGGATAGGGGGTTCTAGCGCAGTAGTATAGGGACCTATACTACTGCGCCAAAACCGGCCTACCCCCACCCCTGTCTGACTAAATAGGGACCTATACTACTGCGCCGGAACCGGCCTATCCCCACCCCTGCCTGACTAAATAGGGACCTATACTACTGCGCTAGAACCCCCCATAACCTTTGGCTGACCACACATACACTCGTTCTACTGCGCCAGAACCCCCCTAGCTCCTCTACTGTCGTGTCGAAAAATTCATTTTGATCTAACATTCTTTAACTTTAACCACACTGTTTTAACAATTTTATTGAAGTAAAACTGTTGTTTCCTTGCTAGAAATAGCTGATTAAATTAATGATTCATTTGATAAAAATTATCATTAGCTAATTAGAATTCATTACATTAGGTACATCAAATTCGAATGACTTCAATCAGCTATTACTATGCAGAAAACTTATTATTGGAGGATTTATTGTAGTTTAATCAAGGGTATGACTTAGAAGGAAAAAGATTTTCTGTCCCTTTTCTGAGATATCATGGTCTATCATTACATTGTTATAGTACATTAACGAATACCTGACTCTAAGGTTTGAAGGTATGCAATTGATTTATAAATAAATATTCAAAATATGACATGTTATTATGGATATTCATACATCCCATAAAATACATGATATTATTAACAACGAAAAGTAATAACTGAAACATGATCTTTCAGTGTTATGAAATGTATTAAAAATTTCCTAAATATTTTCCAGTAAATTGAAGCTTACCATACTACTTGGTTATTTACAAGGTATTTAAAAAAGACCATTCTAACAATTTAAACGAAAATAATGGAATTTTACATGCGCACGCAATATAATCCTAAGCAAAAATATCAGTATATACGTAGGTTTGCTCACAATGCAAATTCCCGGACTAAGAATAAGAGGAAAATGGGAAAATAAGGAGAAGTTTCGCGCGAATTTGTTCCAGTGGTATTGCGGAGGATCATGAACTTTACGCTCGGGAATCGCCTCGGTGTAGATGCTGCTTTACATCTCAATTTTGATTAGATTACACTGTCGAGAATCGTGATCTTGCTATTGCCGTGGAGGAAGTGCCGAGGGTTTCAGCGAGGTTCTGGTTCGGACGAGGCTGGGAATTTGTAGAAGTTTGAAGACGTGAAAACTTTAAATTGATTGATCTGCTTATGACCAAAGTTAAATTAGCAGAAATTCACTAAAAAATTTTTAAGGTACTCCACTTATCACTAATTAGTAGACCTCTTTTTACTAATTATTACTGAAAGTTTAATGATGTATACTAATTATTACTGAAATTTAATGATATCTGAATACTTTAAGGAGAAGTTTCTGTATGATTTATAAATAATAATATTTTAGCAAGAAAATTGTGACATTTTGTTTGTAAGTAGAGTATGGTACTGCCCTATTTTGCAAAATTAATCTATTAATTTCGAGCGAAGAAAAGGAAAAATAAAACTTTAGAGAAAATAACAATGCAGTAAACGCGGGAAAGTCATATGCTGGGGAATTTGAAAAACACCTAGAAAAATAAGAATTTAGCGCTTTTCAAACTTTTACGTCAAGACGAGTTTTCGAAACATTCGCTCTTGTTTTTCTCCTTTTTACTTTTTCGTTTTTATTCTAACTGCAATGATGCGGGTTGTGTACAGTTCCGTTCGTCTTCTTCTATCTTTTATCTTCTTATTCTTTCAAAGACTTTCAATCAATGCGAATGTGGATGTGAAGCTCTTTGAGAGCTTCTATTTTACATATAATAAAATATGCAATAAATGAAATGACTCTTTGAAAGAAAAACATTCTGAAGACTGTAAAATGATTAACTTTATTTATTTTTATAATATTATTCAAATAACGTCTTATTAGTTGTTTAATGACATCGAAGTATGAAGAATAATAAACTGATTTGTTTAAAAAATTCTGTTTTTTAATAATAACTTTATATTTTAGTAAATTGAATGTCAAGTTAATGAAATTTTAAGAATAATATGACTTTTTATGTTTAACTGTCTGTAACTACTTGGATTTTATAACATATATTTATTTTATAAAATACGAAATTCCAATATTTTATGATGGCATTATTTTGAAATCAAACTATCTCCTCCTTTGAAAACACAGCAAAATAAAGGTATCAATATTCATCACAGATATACCAAAAAGAAATACGTGTCTACTGTTATTTTTTCCATTTCATCGCAGAACCTGTTTTGATCTCGCGATTCTGGCCCAGTACCAACTGATCTACCTGGCACGAATCTGACTCCTTAATAAAATCAGACTTCGAAAAATAACGACCCAAAAAAAGAAAAATTGGAAAAAATCAAAGTGTACCGACGTTTCTTCATCGCATTTACTTCGACGCCCCTCGGAGGTACCGTTATTACGTCCCCCTAAGTCCTCCGCTCGCTGAGGGGAATTTCATTTACGACGTCTCTTTTCCCTCGCACACCCTTTCATCTCCACTCGGTGTCGTCGAAAGACATCAAGAGTGGTCCGCAAAATTTAAATCGCATTAACCAAGAAATTATTTTCCGAAAGACAATTGTTCTTGCGTCATAGCTATAGGATCTTTACTTTAGAAGGAAATGAGCTTGAATTTACGGAATGTTTACACTAGTCAAATATCAACCCTTTCTATAATACTTTATGAAGGACATTCTCTTTAAATGTCTCCATAGGCGAAAAGGAAAAGATCAGCAAAAAGAACGGGAACAAAAAAATACATTGTTTCTGTATCTATATGTATGAGGAGCAAAAACGCGATTCCTCGAAATATATACATATACAATTGTTCATGTTCTTTTTTTATTCTTTTTCTTTTTGACTATAGGGGACCTAATTTATTCTCTCTCAAAAAATTAATATGACAACTAAATTACGGACTGCACGCGATAATTGAACTTTGAAATGACATCACGGATTCGCTCTAAATACGCAAAAGTAATTGGATTTAATTATTTAAAGCCCGCCTGAAAAATTCAAGCATTTTTATGAATTGTTTTGGATTTTAAGTAAAATTGAAGCTAATTTAAAGACGCTAACACTACAAATTTTGAATGTTTTTTATTTTATATTTTTTAACATATTTTATAAGGTACTCAATAAATCAAAAATTATCTACTCTGTTTAGGTATAAACTTTTACATCGAAAAAAATAGTAGAGAAAAATTTTCTATAATTTCTCAATGTATTTTTTGAAAATCTTTAAAATGAATCGCAATTTTTGGATGAACTTTCTCTTACAGATATATTTTGCAATGATCTCCATAAGCAACATCCTACCATCGTCATTTTATACATTTATTTATTTATTTAAAGGGAGAAAACTGTATTTCGTAATAACGGCAAATTCTTCCTCCTTGATTCAACCTTATCCGTTTACATTGTAAATCGCGGCGATTTTTCAGCGCGCGAACATCAAAGCCCGCGGTGCATAATACATTGACGCGCGCGCAAAAGGATGCGCCTTTTTTGTCGCCAGCGGGGCGTCCCGTTTGCGCGGGCGCGGGCTCAAAGCGGGCGAGTTTCAGCCCCGGCAATATTTACCCGGGAACCGTCGGGTGCCTCCCGCATGCGGCGCGACGACGAGGAGGCGCGAATGAAAGGAAATGACACAATTTCCTGAACACCTCCGCGGCTTCGCCTCGGGTGCATTTTTTTCCCCGCGCGCTCCTCTCTGGAGGCGAAATTTGCCACGACCCGGACGAGGAGAAGTCGGAATAATGACCGACACAGTCGCGCGGTCATTTAGAGCGGTGGCCTGTTGGGTGTGCTTTTTTTTTAAATTAATGACCGCAGGTGCTTTGCTGAATACTGATTACTTTTTCCTGTTTTTTTATGAGTGCAAGGGTTAATTAATAGAACGACGGATGTTTGCTTTGTAATGGCTATAGTGTTGACATTAATTTGTTAAATATTGCATATACACTACCATTAGATTAATTTTACTACTCTTCGAACATCATTAACTAACAGTATTTTAACCATTGTTGTTATCAATCAATTTTAAGAAAATTGTAGAATCAATTTTTATATTTTTCTATAAACGGAAATTTTGCATGTGCATTTGTTCATAAAAATATAGTATGAATACATTTTACTCATAAAAATATACTAACTTAAAAATTTCTATTTAAAGATTAGACTAATTTTAGAATTTTGTTGTAAACTGAAAACTCTAAACCATTTATTTGAAAAATATATTTTACGTTAAATAAAAAGCGTATCTCAGACTCTTGACATTTCCTTGTGAATAATATCTTTTTATTTTCACTTTTATTTTATTATTTCTTTTTATTTTCATTTTCTCGATTTATGACCAGAGCATCATTCTTTTTTGCTACGAAACGTAAAATACGACAAAAAAATGACAGAACACGAAAAAACTAAAATAAAAATTTAATATCTACAATATGTAGATGAATTTTTAGATATTTTAATAGCCTTAATTCCACATACGTATATATAGGTCAGTTGTATTCGCTTCTTGTTTTCAAATAATAATTTTGAGTACACAAGTACTGAAAGGGTTGTGCAATCTTGTGCTAAATAACTAAGATTTACGAGCTTTCTTAAAGTGAGAGAAAATCCGAGTGCGTTCTTAACAGGTAGTCAATTTAAAGCCTCATACATAATTCCTTGAACCTCTTAACGTAGTAGTAGCGAACAATCCTTTTCAACAATTGGAATAAATTTCAATGAATTGCTCTTAAAATACTTTTCAAGCCAACTCAAAATTCGGTTTTAATAAAAACAAAAAATCACCATAATTCTAATAAAATTCCCTCATTCCCGTTTTTACAAAAAGGGAGAATTTTTTCGAAAAAATTATGGTGAAGCTCATTGTAAAAACTGAAAATTTTACGGAAAGATCATTGTAATTTTAATCTAAAGTATGGTAGGTCGGGAAAAGCGTAATTTTTACAGAAAAAGCTCTGCAAGCTCTCAAAATGTGGAAGAGTAAAAACCACTCGATACGAATGAAAACTGAGGTAATTGAACCTAGCTCAGTCTTTTTCTTTTGAAAAAGAGTGACTATTCACTCCAATTAGTAATTTTTAAAATTTTTCAATTCTATATATTATGAGAGATTGTTACAGGAAAAGCTTCAACATTTTTTCCCAAAAATTTCAGAAATTTTCCCGTCAAGATTTCCAGTTCTTTAAAGTAGCCCAGGATTACGTTTTCAGGAATTTTTGCACTGAGCACCCCCATTATTATTTTTAAGAAATTTCTCTCAGTGCAGTATATAGTAACATCGACACGAATTATTTAATCGAGACATATTTCAAATTTTCAAAACGGATCATTTAATTTCTTTCTACGCTTACAAATAAAATAAATACCCAGAACGCAATAAAAATCTGAAACCCAGTAGCACAAATAAACAAAATTCGCTGAAACCGCGGCGCAAACAAAACTGGAAGCCGCAGAACCGCCGGTGGCTGTTTACCCCCCGCCCGGGAGAAAGTCCGCGCTCGACTCCACCCCCAAGAAAGCCACGTACTTCTCGGAGGCGAAAAAAAAACTATATACCACTAAGTCGAGTCTCTTTGTCTGCCAAAACGCGTCACCCAGTTCCCGCGGCCCTCGGCTCGACGGAATATTCGAGGGTCGTCGTCGCGCGTCCTCGATTCTTCGGGTCGCGCGCGATGCGTGTGCCGCGCGCGCGCGAGCCTTATCTCTCTCTGCCGCGGCCGGGCGGACGTGTCGCGAGCAATAAACGTCCGCGGGGGGCTGACGCTTGCGCGACTGATGCACTCGAACGAGGTCGCGCTCCGCAGGACTGCACCGATGACGAC
>UXGC01001936.1:0-15420 GCA_900480045.1 Eurytoma adleriae | reverse complement strand
ACCTTTACCCACGAATCAACTACGTAAACTCTTGAGCTGCCTACACTTTTTCTCCACTTTATTGCTTCTTCATCATTAGTATTTGGTCCATCTGCTACTATTATGCTTCTCAGCTTTTCTGCTATAGGAATTAATGCTGCAACCACTGGATTTTTGCCATCTTCTGGTAGTTGGTGAGTAAATTGAGGTGCAATTAATATTCTTGGAGCAACATGAACTATGCTTTCACTACTGAGGAATGCCTCTATCCCTTGATACTCTCCAGTCTCTTTATCAACACCGCCAATTATATTTTTCAGCGTCTCTTCTTCTTTTAATTTTGGATTGATGTTTTCACTCTCTTCAACTCTAATTACTATAACTGTTGCACCAATTTGGGTAAATACTCCAGTTATTGCTGAAAAAAGAGTTCCCTTTTTGCCAAGTTTTGCCGCTTCTTTAAAGCTTCCTGCAACTAACACTGGTTTATTTAGCGGAAATTTTTGCTCATCTGCTTCAGGTGCAGTACCAATTATACCTATCACTGATGATTTAGCTGTGCGTACTGTTCTTGCTCCTGAGGTTACCTCAATAACATTTACTCCGTGTAAAAATTCTTCAGCCATTTCTTTGTATCTTTTGTTTAAAATCGTTTAGTAAGTTCTCTAGCTCATTTTTACTTTTGTCTTCTGCAATTTTCTTCTTGGTAATGTCTTCCAACTCTTCACATTTAATTATTTCTTTTACTGCTTTTTTTACTTTTTCTTCAATTATTCTTGCCATTTCAATAACTGTAATACCACGGACTTTTGCTAAAGGTTCTATAATTTCTTTATCCTTTTCATCTATAGATTCTGGTGCTGCTAGAATGCTTTTTGCTGCTTTTTCTTGTATTTGATACGATTTAGCTTTTTGGTGAGAATTTCCAGCGTATTCGTTAGTATAGTTATCATAATAAGCACGAAGATTAGAAAGTGCAGAAAACTTCGCATTTTGTAGTAACTCCAATTCAATATCTTCTTGACTCCGCTGAGCAATTTCTCCTCCTTCTGTTAACTGATAACTCTTTTGCCAGTCAAAATTCTTTGGCGCTTCATACCAATCATTTCCAATTGGCTTACTTTCAAGCGTTGTTGTTTCTACTTGTTTGTTATGTTCAAATCTAATATAAATTGGCATTGGTTTTCTCCGTTTTCTAGTATCAATTCCAAATTTTATGAGTGGCATCTAATCCTGGGCATTGCCAAGCTCTTAGCGTTCTCTCTACGTCCACCTCAAGTCCCGTGGTTAGAAAATTGCTGCGAAAATTATATATTCCCCACTGAATAAATTGACCATAGATTGTGCTATACGTGTGCTCACTTGCAAAGAACTCAGGTGTCTCACCAACTCTTTCACCTTCTGAGTGAAGATTAGATGACGTATAAAGTAACACTGTAACGGTTTTTCCTGCTGGAATGAGTATGTTACCTGATGCAATAAATTCAGGACTGTTAATTTCATGCTGGTAAATACGTGTCCAAGTAATTCTCGAAATCTCTGACTTCCTTGTATTAGTTTTATCAGGTGTACCTATAAATAATCCTGCTCCTCCATAATTAACTTCATCTTTATACCACATTGCAGATCCAACAAAGTTTAGAGTTTTACTTATATCTACATTGCTTGTGTTTTTTACGAATATTACTCCCAGTGCAGCATAAGGGTATTTCAGCATATTGAATTGCTCAGAAAATCCATCATACATAAATCTTGGGTATGATTCTCCATAGATAAATGTACCTTTGCTTCCCTCTAAAAAACTGAGTTGTCTTGGCCGATAAAAACTAACATAGCTTGTATCATATGTGTGAGTACCTGCTAGTAGTTGTAGCATATAGTCTGTTTTACTACTCCACTGACCAAGCTCAGTTGTAAAAGTTCCGTGGCCAAAGTAATTATTTTTTCTACTTAGTACACCAAATAAAAAAGGTAATGCTCCAGGTTCAATCATATGACGATTTCTTACTTCTTTCATGATTGATGAGCCACTTGGTACATCATTAACAGTACGGAAGTTATTCACTAAACCTTTAAGACCATCTTTATGATCATTGCCAACACTGTTTATTGCTGCAATATTGGCATTCTTTCTCGTATCAAATAGCGATAAATTTGTTGTTTCTTTTTCATCAATTCTCTTTAATAACTGCTTCTCTGATTCAGAGATCACTGCTAAAGAACTAGCTTTTTTATTATCCAGATCAGTTAAGTGTTTTTTTGCACTATCAAGAAGTTCTCTTAGCTTACCATCAGTCATCTGTACAATTTCAGAAACCGCACTTTTGTCGATTATTGATTCCAGTGCTTTAGCAAGATATGCTAATTGATCTGGTGTACTGTTTACTGCTAAATCCCTAAGCCTTTCTTGTAGTGCATCAATTATTTCTTTTATTTTAGCCATTTGCACAATATCAGAAATAGCTTTTTTACCTATCATCGATTCTAATGATTTAGCAAGGTACGCTAATTGATCAGGTGTGCTATTTGCTGCTAAATCTTTAATTCTTTGATGCAATGCATCTATGGCTTCGTTAGCAATGGTCATTCCAAAAATTCAAAAAAGTCTCAAAATTCAGTCGTTCAAATGCTTTTTGAAGATCGTTGTGTTTACTTTCCCTCTCACTCATATCTTCATCTATTTTTTCTACCGCTTTGCGAATACGTACCACATCTTGCACAGCAATGTTTTCTGGATGCGGTAAAGGATATCCACGCCTTGTTTTCTCATTTGGCATTTTTCTTATGTTATAACAACCCGCAAGTTTTTTACCTTTGGCCGATAAATAAACGTTCCACTTAAAACTAATTTTATTCTTGTCTCATTGCCATTAAAGTTTGTCAGTACATGAGTTCTCTCCACCCAATTTTCCCCTATTGGTTTTCCTGAGGTCAAATTTACTAGCTGCCATTCTTCGACGCTTTTCTGCACATATGCTTTTACGTCTGCAGTGCCAGGTATTAGCGCATCATATGTTATGGTAATCTTGGTGTTAGCTCCTGCTGTAATACTTCTTGTTACATAATCTCCTTTTTCCCCTATATTACCAAGAACTAGCTGTAACCCAGGATAAAGAACTGGACTTTTTTCTTTTACACCTTTTAAACTTGCCTTTACCGTTAACTCTCCAGATAATCTTTCACGCAGTGCGAGCGGCAAGTTATCAGACAAAAAGTTTTCTTTTCCTTCTTCATCTGTTAAGATAAATTCTACATTGGTATCAAATGCTACTTTTTCGACGTTCGTCAAGACAATTAAATCTGATACGTCGTTTGCAGTAACTTTTCCAAGATCAATAACGTGAGAATTTTCGCTAAATTTTGCAGCTAGTAGTCGAAACGTAAGGTCAAAGTTTTGATGTGGAGTCCAAGTGCTTGCATTGCTTGATGAAAGTAATACTCCTACTTGATATGGCTGGCTTGTTACCCAACGGCTATTTACTGCATCATATTTGCCAAGCTCTGCTATTTTTACTGCAGTACCAGGATCATCAGTAAGTAGTACTATTGCATACTCTTGTCCTGCATGGCAAAACACTGGTGGCCATTCTATACGTGTTGCTGTGCCATCTACTTTTATATCTTTCGGCTCAACAAAACTCTCAGCAACTACAGTCTGCGAGGGCATTCCCACTGCTGTTTCTCTAATTTGCACAACAACACGTTTTTTGCCGTTATTTACAAACCATAACTCTAGACCTCCTATGTGTCTGCTTTCATTTAGAGTAAATGTTTGCGCTCAAGGATCAACTCTTCTTGCTGCGATCACTCTTCTTCTTTCTTCTATGGTAATTGTTTTTTTACCAGTATAAGTTGCTTCTCCATAACTGCCTTTATCACCGAAGAACTGCACTAACTTAGTCCCAGCAGGAATGTTTCTTGGTACAGTAAATCTTCCTTTTATTTTTCCTCTGTTATCAGCAATAAATGTTGCGATCATGTTTTTCTTTCAAATATTTTCTATGCTTTAGGTTGAATAAAAATTCCATCAAACTTTATCTCTTTAAGCTTCTCACTTGGCTCAAAACCTTCGATCTCAAAATTCTGTACTGCTTCTCTCATAAATTCAGTTTCATATGAAGTACTTGACAGCAGCTCTGTTGTTTCTTTAGCATTAAATACTCTGGTTACTGGGCTTTTCCAATTAGTGGTAATCTCAGTCCAGTGATCGATATTTTTATTTAGAGTAACTTTTGCCGGAACTGGATCAAAAGCTTGATAAGGATTAATTTTTTCTCCTTTAGTCTGTAAAAGCTGCTCCAGTACCGGTTCAAGTTTATAAGGTAAAAGATAAGGTTCTTTACCTCTTTCAACATCAATAATTTCCACATCTATAGGTAAAATTAATTCTTTGTTTACTATTGCTGCAGACTGCGAAATTCCTTGATCGCGCATATCATCATCAAAGAATGAATCAACAAATACTCCTTTTTTGGTGGTAGGTTCTCTTGAATTTGCATCACTGCGTAGACGTTCATAGGCAACCAGCGCATAAAGATCATTTATTCCCTTCTTCATTGCTTCAAGTTCATTCATCGGTACAGCATGAATAGCATTATTCACTATTTTCACCCCTTCTTTTTCTCCGTTTTTCCATGTCTGATGAATGTAGCAGAGCAAAAGTTGTCCGCTAGGCGCTTTAGGCATCGATGGTCGCCAAGGGTGAGCTATGCCTTTTATTCTCCTTACTACCCCTTTGCTATCGATAGTAATTAAATCAAAGCGGGGCATTTTCCAGGTGTAATCAACCAGAACCAAGCTATTATCAACTGCTCCTTTCACTTTACATCCCTTTTCATTTATATCTTCAGGGCTTACATGAGTGCGGCAGCGATAGATTATTAGGTAACTACTCCCAGGAGCTGGTTCTTTGCCGGGTAATGACCAATCAACATTTCCTGCATTTAACTTATAGTCTATACTATTTTCATAAATAACATTGCCTTGTTTAACTTGAATAATCTCAAGTACTGCAGAGTCAGGTATTGGATCAACAGCTCCTGAGTATGAACCGTGAGTAATGGTAATGGTTTTTTGAACAGTTATATCTACTTTTTTAATTTCACTTATTGGAAAATCATTCACCTTCAGTTCCATTACTCTTTGGCTATTTGGCTGAAAAGTATGTGGTTCTGATTCAACTGATTTTATATCTGGATCTTCATCAAAAGAAACACGAATACTATGAGGAAGTTCAATCTCATAGCCATCAACATGAGCTTTGCCCTCATTAATCACAAATATTTTTTTCCCCTTTTCGTCCCCTTCTTCTCTCTGCAAACAAATTACTTCTAGACCGTTTACTACGTAAGATCCATTTGCTTCTTTATCATAACGAGCAAGAGCTGTAGTTACTATGTTTGCTTGTGGTGGCGGTGAATGTTCTATTAATACTCCATTTTCAATGTTATAAATTGGATAAAATTCTCCTTCAGAAAAACGTGGAGAAAGACCTTCTGCTTGATAACCCCAAATGGTGGAAACTTTAAGCCTTGCAGCTCCTACTTCCTGATAGTTTCTTGTACCAACTGCAGGATCACGAAGATTTTCGTCCTCAAGTTCTGTAATTGTAGATTCTAGATAATAAACACCTATACGAACTGTGGTACTCAGTGGAATAACAAACTCTTCTTTTTCGACTTTTCTAACTGCTCCACGAAGATAGATTTTTCCTCTTTCAAGTGTAACTTTACCAGTTTCTCTATCTATAATACAATTACTTCCTGTTACAACATCACCATCACGAAATATTGCATCTCCTATGCCTTTAAGCTTAGAAAGAGCATACTCCTGAGTTTCATTTAATTCTGCAGACTGTAAACCTCTTCCTGCCAGGAACAAGCTTTTTTCGTATTCTTTGTCAGGATTAAAACGGTTATAATAGGCGTTTAAAGTCATTTTGTTTCAAAAAGTTACAACAAATGAAAAAGTTTCCCGAGTTGCAGATGTTCTGATAAGTGGTACGGTATGTTCCAAAACCAATAAAATCCCATGGTCTTCTATATCTTGAGGTTCAAAATATCTCTGTCCTTCAGGTAATTCTTTTTTTACTTTAGTACCAACCATAACCCCTAGCTCTCTGATTACTCGATTTGCTGCATCCGTGAAATCGAAAGTGAATTTGAGAAAAAGATTATTGGTTGGTACATCAGAAGGCCTAAACCTTCCAGAAGGAGTTATAAGTTCGCCGTTTTCATCACCTGTGCAGAATAGCACTTCATCTGCAGTACGTCTGCCAAGTTCATTCAAGAGCTTTATAGAATTTATAGGTTCAGGTGGTGTGCTTTGAATGTACTCTATGGTAACTTTATCACTTACTGGAATAGAGCTATTTTCCGTACGTTTAATTACACCAGTACTGCTATCAACTGTATAGTCAACACTTGGCTGATGCATTGTTTGTCCTGTAACAACCTTCACATCTTTAACAGGTTGATGATCAAGTTTTATTTCACCCTTAACGAAAGTTTTTTCTACTTTATGGCTACTTCCAGAGCTTCCATCACCACTTCCCCAAGCAAGATGGATAGATTGCTTTTTTATGCTGGCTGCTATTGCTGCTCTGCCTGATTGCGTTAGAATTGACATTATCTGTTTTCAACCCTCCTATTATATATAATCGCTTTTTCTCTTCAATTTGTTCAATTTTTTTTTATTATTTTTTTATGGTAGTATTGACGCAACTGTTTAATATACTACAGTTGTCATAATATTTTTTCTTTTGGATAATGATTGCCAATCAAGAATTCTGGGAAGATGATCTTGAAGTTCCTGCTACTGAGTTACTATTGAGTTTTCAAAATCCTGATTTGTGCAAAAGTTGGATTAACTCTCTTAATAATAAGCAATTAAATGTTATTCTTAAACAACACTTCAATTATCAACAGCATTTGTTTGATAATAGTCCTTATTATGACTATAGGTCAGTTCAGCAAAAGCGTAAATTCCTTATCGACAGCAACCTTGATTATTTACCTAATTATTATTTAATCAGCTACTTTAGCCGTTTGAAGTCTGATTCAGCCATAATTGAGATAGCAAAGCCTATATTGAGTGGCGATGTAAAATATGATAAAAAATCTATACTATTTACTCTCTTTCTTATTGACCATAACTTGCTGAAGCACGTCTTTCTTTTTAATAAAGTTCAAAAAAGAAGTTTTTCATCATTTATTTTAAATAATCCTCCAAGACAAAGACAGAGCTCATTTAAAGATTTTTTGTCGAAAGAGGTACTGCGAGAGATATTAACTCAACATGATTCTCTAGCAAATGACAACTTTGAAAGTAAGTTCAAAGGTTTTTTTTACTACCAAGACCGCATTTACTTATTTATACGTCGTGCTAGTGATTCAGACCTGGTACTTAGCTCAAACCAAGTAATACACGGTTACAAACCTGACTGGATTATTCTTGACTTCTCTTTAAATAGCAATCAGGTAAATTTGTGTACTAAAAACCTCAAACGTGGCTTAGAAATAGCAAACAGCATTGCCAGTCGATATTTTCAACGTGAATGCTCATTTATTAATCTACGTAATCAGAATAAAGTTGCCCAAGTGCGTACATTCTTGACTGACTGTGTACATGAATTAATAAAAGACATCAAATTAATTGAATTAAAGTATACGTCACCTGAACCAAGCACTTATTTTACATTAAACACAAATTCCATAGAAAAGTGGTTAAAGGTGTTAGAGCCTTCAATTGGCAGTATAATCTACAATATTAGTCTTGTTCAACATATAAAGGTGATATTTAGAAACAAAAAAGTTACTCTATCTTTTCATGCCAATACAGACTATATAGCGATCAATTATTCAGAACACGTACTTGATAAAAAAGAACGTGAAGATTTTAAGTTAATGTTTTCCAATACTTATGGACTTACCATTCTGTCAAAAGCAAAATCCAACTTTCTACAGGCAAATAGTTACTAATCTGCTACGGTGGAGTGACTCTTATGATACACCTAGCAGAGATTATTTAGAAGTTGCACAATACCTGTCAAGTCTTGGGTTTGTAAATTTAAGAGAATATTACTTTATAATCTGTGCTAATGATGAAGATGAGTTTGATTTTCATGTAATAAATCCTTTCTGCAACAATAGATTAGAAATTGTCAGCGATTATGATGAAGATTATGATAACCCAATAATGTGTGACCTCTGTGAACGTGATATTTTACCTGATACTTATAAAAAACAGCGTTACTTTTCTTTAGAGGTAAAAGTTAATCATTTGAAAGTTATAGAATGGTTTGAAAAGCAATTAGCAAGTTTAAAGATTACTTGTAATAAAGTAGCAACCGGAGTTTATTATGTTATTGTTGACACAAGCCTTATCAGCTTAATTATTCCCGAATGCTGTCCTGATAACTCATACTCTGCTGTGGATAAGTTAAAAACCACCCCTACTGCTTTAATAACTTTTAATAAGGAGAGTCTTAAGCCACCACTGAATCTACACATTGTTCCTATAGCAGATCTAATTTGCGAAGATCAAAGTTTAAATGAAGTATTGCATCAAACAGTAGAAAAAGGAGTACCAGAATTATTACCTAATGTTTCTTTTCAGGCATTCAATTGCTATTCTTACATTCCATTGCAACAGACTAAGTCTACTCCAGCAGAAAAGACTTTTCAGCTCCATATTAAAGGCAATGACATTTGTGTTAATGGTATAGGAGTTATCGAAACACAGTCAAAGTCTGGAAGAATATTTTTTATTTTCTTAGATCAATTTTTTCATGACTTTAAAAGTGGAATTTCTCCAGAGCAATACAAAACTTTAAACGTTGGAGAAATTGCAAATCGCTTAGAAAACATTCACGATGTTGAACAACAAATTCGCAAACCAATAAATAGAATGCAAAAAACTATAGCAGAGAAATTGGCTATAACTTTAGGTTTAAATGTCAAAAAAGACGATATTATTCAAACTCTGCCATGGTCAGGGATAGGTACTAAGGAATATGGCTACAGGCTTAATCCTTTTACTATTGTTCTTAAAAAATGAGTGTTATTAAATATCTCTCCTCGTTAAATGCTCAGCCACTTTCATAACTTTTACGCGCTCTGGTATTTCTTTTTCATAGAATTTAATATAACCTGAAGCAACTAATGCGTTAACATATCTACGAATGGAATGACAACTCTTCAAACCAAATGTATCTTCAAATAAATAGCAAAATTGGCTTTTAGTATAAAATTTTCCCTTAGCTGCTCTCTCATTAATTAACCGTAAAATGATGTCATAACTTTTTTTTCGACGTTGTTTTACAGTTGGTTTTTCTGATACAGTTTGCCAACTGTCATTTACTTTTTCGATCTGCATAGGTAAAATAGATTTACCATTTCTAAGTTCAAATATCAATTGACGAGTATTTTGTTCTCCGTTTGGCTTGATCATCATTATCCCTGAAGTATAAAAACTTCTTAAAGCCGATGCTCCGCTAAAGTTTTGAAATGGTTCCTCTACTAATGACTTTTTCGATACCTTGTTAGTATTGTGCGTTAAAATGATTCCACAACTAGGGTTTGTTATAGACCTCAATTTTTCAACTCTATCTTTTAAAAAACAAAACATCGAGCTATTACTATTTTCTCCTTTATATTGATTGAAATCAAAAACACCACGTAGTGTATCTATAGCAATGATATCAACTGTTTTAACGTCTAGTCTCTCTGCTATAATATCTTTTACTTCTTCTACTCCTTGAGAATTCAAAAGTAAGCTTGTTTTTGGTGTAATAATTAAATTTTTTGATATTAATTCTAGAGATTTATCATCAAATTTCAATTGTTGTAGCCGTTCCTTAATGTAGGGATATTCAAGATCAGTTTGAAGATAAAAGATCTTTAATGGTCTAATTGGAACCATACTCAAAAACGGTAGTCCCGCTGACAGATGTGCTAACCAAGAAAGCAGTAGATCAGTCTTGCCAACCTTTGGAGCTCCTCCAAGTAGTAAAAGTCCTCCAGGAGTAAGAATTCTCGGTAAAATTATATCCTCTGGTGATGGAGATTTATCATTTAGATAATGACTAGCAGGAAATGCTTTTTTCTCAGATAATACACTTAAACTTTCACGGTTCTCAGATGATATACCTAAACTTTCAGGATTCTCACAGGACATACCTAAATTGTCTAGTTCCACTGCTACTTTTTTAACATATTGTTCATCTTTTTCCGGCCAAATTATTATATGCTTATCTGTTAGCATAGACCAATCCGTTTTCTCAATATCATCATCTATTGCAGTTGTTGCTGTAAAACCTCTCTTTATTAAACTATCAGCACGGTTTTCACCTTTAACTATAATCACTTCATCAGACTTAATAATACCGGGAATGTTATATAATGGCTTCAGACCATTCCTAGAGGTTCTTAGATTCCATATATGTCTATAATTGTTTTTATACAAATAAACATAAGCTATAGCCTCATTATTTTTATCAAGGTAGCTATATTTTGCTATTATACGCTCACTAAGCCACTTGGTTATAAGGCTGGTAATCTCAGAAAAATCAGTTTTATTGGTTATTATGCTCCAGAGTTCAATAATATCTCCGTTAGTTTTCTTATCACAGTTATACCAAGTGCCAGTTTGCTTACCTTCTGCCACTACCATCAAGTGGTCTTTATTAATATTTCCAGAATAGAACCCATAACCAAATTTACCACCAGGCAATAAGTAAGACAGACACTCTTTAATATTGTGAGCCAATAACATTTTTATCTCTTGTCTTGATTCAGTAATGCAAAACTCCATGTAACCTCCGATTAATTTACTATAAAAATAGTTGCAATTTATTTAGAATGGTATCCAATCAGCGTCTGAATTTTTCTCTTGTTCAGGAGTAATGACCGTAGCAATTCTGTTCCTATCTCCATAGGTATTATTAGCCTCAATGCCTACTTTTGCTGTGAACTCCAGGCCGTTTAAATCTGCAATTGAGTTGATTTTTCGCGCAAGAACTGCTTTTTCTGATGTGTCATTTGTATGAATATTACGAGCTGACTCTAAAATACTGCGAATCATAGAACGTCCAGATTCTCCCCAAGTATCTTCTTTACCTTCTGATTTGCCACTTTTAATACCAATTATTTGGTAAATCTTACATTTTTCGTATGGACCTTCAATGACGGTAAATTCAGCGTTTAAATAGATGCTGCCAGTATCATAGCTTTTAGTGAACCAATTTTCGTAACCACCAGGCTTAATTGCCATTTTTACCTTGACTATTGTACCTTTAGGTATTAAACTACTCTGTAGTTTCGCATTATTGAAATCAGTTAAAAAATCTTGCAGCATAAGTTGCCCCCTATATATCAATTGATTTTTAAAAAAAGCTCAGTTATTCCATTGATCAAGAAGCTGCCAGCTACCGTTGATCTTATCGATAAGTTTATTTGGCACACGTTCACCATTGCGTAGCTCAAATACTATTTGACGTCTGGTACTTTCCTCATCATAAGCAACCATCACCATGCCAGTAGTGTAAAATCCCCTGAGAGATCCAGCACCACTTAAGCCCTGAAATGGATCTTCTTCGAGCATTTTCTTGGATAATTTTTTCGTGTGATGCGTTAATATTATTCCAGCATTTGGGTTAATAGCATTACGTAGTTTTTCAAGAGTTTTTTGCAGAAAGAATAGCATAGCGCTATTATCGTTTTCATTGCCATACTCACTACTAAAGATGTTGCGCAGAGGGTCCACTGCCAAAATATCAGGCTTAAAGCGTTCCTTCGCAATTTCTTTTATGTAATTTATTTCTTCATGGCAAAATGATAAATGCACTTTTGGCGTAATTATTAGGTTATTAGCAGCTATTGCCAAAAGTTCTGGATCAAGTTGAAGACATTGCAAACGTTCCTTCATATATTCGTATTCAATTTCAGTTTGCATGTAGAAGATTTTCAAAGGTCTACTTGGAGTCATATCAAGAAAAGAAACACCTGCAGCCATATGGACAAGCCAAGAGATCAAAAAGTCACTTTTACCTATTTTAGGAGGGCCACCTAGAACCAATAAACTTCTCTGAGTTAAAATTCTTGGTGAGACGATGTCTTTCGGTATAGGTGATTGGTCATTCAAATATTCTTTCATACTGAAAAAGGGAATCTTTTGACCAGTAGTTAAAAAGTCTTGTAACATATGTAACCTCCAAAAGTTAGTTGTGTGGCATAAATTGAGTAGAAGTAGAAAAGGTTTTAGTTTTGATTTTTGTAAGTAATTTACCTAAATGCGGCTCTTCAACCATATCAAGGCAACCACTACGATCTTTAGCAGGATATCCCCAAGAATTAATAGTATGGCAAACAAAGGAACGTACCTCTGTACCATCATCCTTCTTGATGCTTACCATGCTAATTACTTCATCAACAATACCAGGTATTTCACTGGCAGTTTTAGCTCCTTCGCATTGTGGTAGCCAAGTTGGGCGATTGAAGTCATCTAAATATTGACCTAACGTACCAACTGTAATGATATCTTTATTGGGAATATGTTGAAACTGATTGAGCCAAGCCATCATTTCTTGAGCAAGTAACCCGTATGCAGCTCTCATGTCTTGCTTTCCACTTCTTTCAGAAAAAGCTTCAGGTTGCATTTTTGCCCATAATAGACATAAACGTGAAGCAACAGTTATACTATCTACAAAGATGCATCGGTATTTAGAAACTTCAGAAAGAAGATCTTTATACTTGCTAGATACATGTTCATGGTGTCTTTGGCTGTATGCTTGATCAGATTTTAGTGCAGGGTTTGGCCCACCAATAAGACAAGCAATATCTCTGGCCTCATTCCAAGTGCGCATATTGATAGAATCCCCTTTCCAGTCTTGTACAGCTAAAAGTCCTGCTTCAAAATCAAGACAAAGTGTCGGTTCATTCAAAGTTTTAAGCAGACTGGTCTTACCAATTCCATATGGTCCGAAGATTACTATCTTCACACCTGTTACCATTTTTACTCTTTGTTCACTATTTATTATTTTTAAAGTCATAGTTTTATTACCCCTTCATAATATGTAATCGCAAAATGACGACGATTTGTTCAAAAATTTTCATAAATATATTTTGAGATGAGCAAGTTTAGCGCGTATTTGTTCTCTAATGTCATAGATGGTTGTTCTAGATATTCCATGTATTTCTGCGATTTCAGAGATACTATGAGATTCAAGCTGATAACAAATGTCCTGCCAGAGCTTTGGTAGTTTTGAAATTGCTTCGTTTATATCAACACTAGCTGCTACTTTATCTGCAAAATTACTATTTTCATCAATAACATCATCCAAGTCAGTAATATCAACAAATGCTACGCCTGCTTTACTACCACGTTTAGCACAGGATTGTTTGCGTAGAAGGCTTATTGCATGGTTTTTTATGACACTATGAATAAATGCATTTCTACCACTTTCTTCACCATTATACTGGCTTAAATCAGACCAAGTTTCACATAAGAGCTGCTGCTTTATATCTTCAATATCAGAATTAACACAGCATTTATAAGATTTAATTTGTCTAGCACGTTTTCGTATTTGTTTAATGATTGAAGGATCAATACCAGGATATTTATTTTTAGATTGCATATAGCACTCCATGAAAGATTGAAAGGAATAAGGATGAAGGGTTTTAACCTCACTTTGTACGGCATGGGAAAAATTCGTTCCCCCATATGAAAAAATAAAACTATTGATATTCTGGCCTTTTTTCTTGAAGCATCCCCCATGTGAAAAATTTGTTCAGACATGGTTCGGTGAAAAGAAGAAAAATAGGTTGATCCAATAAGATTTCTACTAAAGAATTAAAGATTTTATAAAACTTTTTTAACCCTATAAAGAAAGGTGAATTTTTTTGTCAGGCTTGTAAGAAATTTCTTTACAAACAACAAGCGTTATTGCATAGAGGTGGTATAATTCATTACAGAATCGTCTTGAAACGCAATTGAAGGTCATTTTATTTTTTTCTAAGCATTTGTTTAACCGCTTCTTTCTGGAGCATCTAAAATTCATAGTCCTCTATAATAATTATACCGGATTAGTCACAACTTTTTCCGGAAATTTTTCAAAAAAAGTTTAAATAATTTTAAAATTGGTTCGATAAAGCTCATCAAAAAGACAAAAATGATTAGGCCTTTTAAATCTACTAAAGACTTTGATTTTAAAACTCAGCATGTTTATCCTTCCACTGTTTGTTAGGTTTTTTATGTTCTTTCAAGTTAATTCAGCTTTAAAAAAAATTTCTTTATAACTAAAATAAAACATGATAAAGTTGGGTAGGAATCTTTTGCGAAGTTAAAATGTAGTGTTAATTGCCTTTTAATCGGTTTTAATGTGGTTTATAAGCGTTCTTTAGTTCAAGGTAGTATAATTGACCTTAAAGTCGTAGAATCTTTTAAAAACGCTATTGTCAGTCATTTGTTCTTTTTTATTCAATTTAAATATCTTAGTAATATTTTTGTAGTCTTTTTACTTTCATTAACATTTTATACTGTTTGTAATTTACTATTATTTATATTTATTATTACTTTTATTTATTACTCATATATATTATATAATAATATAAGGGTTTTAGGAACGTAGAATCAGCCATAATGGCCAACTTTAGAGGGGTGCTTTCTAGGAACACTTTTAGGAATAGAGAGTATAAAGTTTAGGTTTCTAGAGGTATTTTTCATTCCTTAATTTCTGATTACTGATTCAGTAACGCAGGAATAGGAACATAATTCAATTATTAGTGGTATGATTTTTTATATATTCTATCAACTTCTAGTTGAAGTTATAATATATAATGTATTCCAATGCTTGTAATAAAAAAATAGGGTAAACCCTCAGATGCTTGAAGAGCTTACCCGTAATTTTATCTACAACTAATTTTGTTATTGGAAAGACAAATAGAACATATTATGAATTTGCTTAAACTCTTCAATTATAGTCAAAAAGGGCTGTTTCTAATTTGTCTTGTTAGCAATGAGATTTGGTATAATACCTTCAGCTCCATGAATAAATTTTCCAACACCACGAGCAAAAGGGCCTTCTCTAACATCAAGCCATTTATCTTCTCTCGAGCCTGTAGACATTCCTTTTACTAACTTCTTTGTTTGTAGAAGTTCTTGTACTATACGCTCTAGTCTATCTCTCCCTAGACCATGAAGAATATCAGGTAATCTGTGCCGTTGTTTGTATACTCCTGTATTTCCTGTACGAGTGAATGGATGCCCTGCAACAGCAGATCTTGCAATTGCATCAACAAGATACATTTTAAGGTCTTTTTCACTAGCATTTTTACCTTTTAGTTGCACTATAGCAATAGAACTAAACATAGGTCGCTTTGAACCAGCTTATAAAGGACAGATGGAATGGTATTTAAATTGGTTAGATAAAAATGAACGAAAAGC
>UXGC01001935.1:0-15450 GCA_900480045.1 Eurytoma adleriae | reverse complement strand
TAGATCTTACTTTACATAAAGTAGATCTTACTTTACATAAAGTAGATCTTACTTTACATAAAGTAGATCTTACTTTATAGAAAAGTAGCTTTGACAGTTCTGTAAAGCAGATTCTACTGAAAATTCGGAAAGTTAAATTTTCTTCCAACTTCACAGCTAAATTTACTGTGTAAACAGTTGAATTTACTTTTTATTTTTTTCGGTGTATGATTAGTTTTAATGAATGATTAGTCTAATTCAATGATAGGATATTTATAGACATTTAATTATCTTCTTTTTAATTAACTATTGTATTTTAACTATCTTATTTTTTTAAATAATTTTATTTAATTATATTAAAGACTTTTTTTCTATTATTTATTAAATAATATTTTATAAATCTCATACTACAACATGTAGATTAATTGTTTTTGCTGCAAACTGCGATCGAATTAATTTCAATATCTCCTTCCTCTCAATGTAGGACAATCTGAAAAAATTGATCGCAAGAAATTGATGTCCACGGCTATAGTATAAAAAAACCGTAGATTTTCTCCTCCATAAAATTTCATTTCACCGAGCGGAGCAACAAACGAATTGCAAGAAGGTGCAAAAAACGGAATAAAATTAACAAAGCCAGCGGAAGGCGCAAACTGGGTCAATCTCGGTTTGTTCGCGGCCACCGGCGAAAAATCGAACAAAACGCGTTGCGTTGTGTGCGGAGCGCAGGAGGGTGGGCCACCGCTGGGCGTAGCTCTCGCTCGCCATTCGTGAATTTTCGGAGAATCGAGACGAGCCGGGGACACTGCGGGGTGGCTCTTTTAAGATTCATCGGCAAAAACAAGGCTCCGGCGAGCGGAAAGCCGGCGGGCAAATTTGCGAAGCAATTAACAGCGTAAATTTGACTTGGAGCGATCGTCTGGCGCGTGTCTTCTGCCGCTTTGGTACGGATCCGCGTGTAGCGCCGGGTTTACCGCAATTTTTGTCTGAACACAATGAGTTGGCAGAACTTATATAATACCGTGGTATTTATTTTACGTATATATGTTTATGGGGTATTAGCTGTATGGATTTATATTGTACTATCAAAGTAAATACTCTATTACACGGAGGAACATGTTGCATTAAAAATTACTATAGTCTTTGCTAAAGCGAGGAAACACTCGAAAAAACACAAAAAATTAACAGCAATTCTTAATAAATTGCAAAATATTTATATTATATTTCACTACACACTACTTCTTAATAAAATTTGTTATTCATTTTTGTTGAGAAGAATGAGAAAGACTATCCTGAGAGAAATGTTTTAGTAATTTTTACAAAAACTTCAATAAATGTTACTAGGTAGCACAGTAATCTAGTTGCGGAATGAAATTTAGAGGTTTTCTGATATACGGTAATTAATTATTAAAATATTAGCTACGAAAGACTACTACAATAGTAACTACTACTACAGTAGACTACTACTAAATAAAAATTTCGCAGATTTACAGTCTGTGACCAAAATACCGCATTGTACTATATCTCATAAAATTTACCAAACTTTTTGTAAAAGTTTCTAAATCATTTCTCTCAGTGTATAGTAACTTTGAATGGAAATGTTTCCTCAGAGTAGATGAGTTTATTGATTGAAAGTATTCATATCAACATATATCAGATTTTTCATTTTAAATTTATAACTCATCATTACAATGTAATCGAGTAAATGAAACGACAGAAATAATATTACTCCATGAGTAACGTTAAATTGCTTCAGTATTACTGCATAATTTATGATAAACATTACATATGATTAAAAGGTTTATACTAAAAACCACATTTACACGAGATTAATGAAGCGTTTTTAATAAAATTTCATGACACCTTGTCACTTTAAAAGCCTTTCATTAAAAAAGTTTACAAACCCCGTCGATAATGTAAAATTTCATTCCACCCCAAAATGACGCAATAAAATTTGATCGATCGCCGAGTAATTCAAAATCACCCCGCTGCGATACCTCGAATATAATCTCGCGCCAATTCTCGATCCAACCCATCAAAGCCCCATTTTCCCGTAAAAATCTGCTAACCCCCTATAAGCGTCCGCGCCGGTGCGTCCTAAGCCTGACTGAAGCTCCGGAACTCGCCGGAGCAAATCGTCGATCCATCAGCGAATTAACGGTCGACTCGAAAAGGCGCGCCGCGGAAAGTCGCGGCGCGCGGTGATTGCTCCATTAAAAGCGGATCGCGCCGGGCTAATTCGCGCGCGACGCTTCGCGCACGAAATCCTCAGGAATTTCCGGGGGGCCGATACGGGAATTCACCCTCCGATTGAAATCGCAACGCCGCGCGACCCCCTCCCCCTCGACGCGGGACTCTCTTTCTCGCCCGGGGCTCGGTGTGTACCGCTTCATTCGATTTCGATTCGAGCGGTAAGGTCGCCAAAGGAAAAAGCTTAAGTGTGTTTCATAGGAATTCGCGGACGCGAATTGTTCGAACTATTTACGCTTTCGGGGGTATCTGCGTGAACGAGCTGAATCGGTTAGAGGGATATTTTCTCTGTTTTACTAAATTTAGTTCGCTGGAAGAGCCAAATTTAAGTTTTAATTTGACTTTTAGTTAAATTATTACTTTATGTGGATAGAGTGTTTTAATTTCAATCCTAGAAGAGAATCGCCCTCTTTAGGGTGATTTTATTAACAGAGTAGATCCTGCAGTGAGAAAAAATAGTAAAATTTTATGTAATTATAGTAAATTATGCTAGGCATTGTTGTAAATTTTACTAGAATGTATGGCCATTTTTCTAAATTTTTCGTAAGTTTTACTAGACAGCTATAGTATGGTAAATTTTTGTCAAAATTTCAGTCTGTGGTCACTTTCCTATAAAGTATTGTAATTTTTTTAAACATTTTTTCTCACTGTTTACTCCATTTATCACTCTAAATTTGAATAAAAAAGTCGCTCTTCTTACCCTCAGTCGAGAAAGTTAGTTTGAATCTAGTGTTGGAGTAAAAATTTGGCTCTATTGCGGTCAAATTTCACTCTAGCCAATTTAGCGCGAAGAGCTGAGGGATTAAAATGTGCTGGAAAGAATCCATTTGATTTTGTTTCATGATCACTATCGATCAAAGTTTCTTATCCGATTATCTGATTATTTATTTAATCTGTTTAATCGACAATTAAATTCTGATTCGACGAAAGATATTTCTCCTTTTAGTCTATCAACGAAACCGTAGCGTATAAATCGAAAAATTAAAAATGGCAGTAAAAAATGTAGGTTTATAGTTTCCAGTTGAAACGATTTTTCTGATTTATTACTACAAGTAATAAGTTACAAAGTTTTAAACTATTATCATTTATTAAATCATTTTAATTGTACATTGAAATTATTTTTTCTTTTCTTTACATATTGCCAATGGACGGTATGATATATTAAAATAGTCAATACAGCATCTCTAGCACATTCAATAGCAACTTAAAAATGTTGACTAGTAAATGTGTTACAAATAACATTTTTTTCTTCTCATTTCAAATCTGCCCTGTCTTAGCATTAAAAGTAATGGTCAATATTACCGGTCGGTTTCTACTCTCTGGAACAATTCAGCATTTTCACCAGGGAACGTTTTATTGTAATGAACAGTCAATAAACTGCTTGTCGAATTAAAAATTCGATTCTCACAGTTCAAATGCAATTGTCGAAGTTACTTTAGCGAATGTGCAGTTCTCTGCTGCGTAATTTATAATTTCATTTCGACAACAACTACAAGTCATAGCTTCAATGCAGTTTTCTACTCTATTAATATCTAGCATATTCATTTGATTATTCTATTTACTCAACGGAGAATTAATGTGATTACTACTGTTCATTTCTTTTTTTTTTATAACGTAGTGTAGCAATTAGTTTGAATAAATGTCAGTTTTAAAAAATACTTGTAACATCATACACGAAAAGTTTAATTTGTAAAAGTAGTAAAATTGTAAAATTACATAGCAGACATGAACTAATTAAGTAAATCTCCTGCAGTAGTATTACAAAAGAAAATCTAACAGGGTGAAAGTTAAGAGTTTATTCGTAGCTCAGATTAGAAGGAGAATGAAAAAGTAGAGTCATTAAAATGTTGCACATCGGAGGATCAAACAGTCTCGTGATACGTGTACCGATAAAAGGTTCAGCAATTCAGAACGATTCTTCTTATTTACATTGCGAAATGAGTTTCCAACGTGTGCTTACGTTTATATATATATACGCGTGCGTAACCTCTCCTCGTGCATTTGCCTCCGGCTCTCATGCCTTACTAGACTGACGTTTGTTTTCAAAACAAATCGATGTCCACTATAATCCTAATTTCAGTGATCTTTAGTAGTTCTGGCAATTTGAAAATATGCAAAGTAACACTGTTAATGTGGTAATACTCTATTCCGAATTGTAATTTTTTAGTAATGAAATGTTTTTACTCGATGGACTTAACTCATTTAGATAAAAATGCAGCCTTGACAGGCCTTGACGCAGAGCGCAATATTAGCTAATATATTTACCTCCAGGTGGACTCTGAGTCTGGTATCTTTCCCATTAACGGGTATGCTGCTTTTAGTTTTATATATACCACCTTTAGACGCATAGTTATTAGTTAGGTACTGAAGAAAACTACTACTGCTCCAACATTTACGCGATTATAACTGATTATAAAAAAATCATGTAATCGTTGAAAAAGCTATTGATTTTTTGTAATTGCAATCAAACGTCACTGCAACTCTAAATTAAAATAAAATCACTGTTATATCCAAGTCAATCTATAGTCTAAAAAATCTGATAAGATATTAAAATATAAGTTAAACGACACGAGACACAAAGATTACGAAGATCCCCTCTTACAAAGATTACTTCTATAATTCCGTATCAGAAAACACTGCAGATAACCAATGATTTAACGTCGAACACAACCAATCGGGCAATCTGAATACTCGCCTCGATCGATCCCGCAGCATCGTTTAGATTAGGAGCAGAGCATCGCGAAATTAACTCCAATCTAATTTACGATTTCTCACGGCCCATCCGAAGATTAAAATCGCGAAACACAATGAAAGGCTTTCGCATCCGAGGGCCGCCCCTCCGTTGAATCGCTAAACAATAATCCAGCGCTTAGTGAAAAAGTGCTTCCCGTATATACACGCCCCGTACATCGGAGCCGGGGCATCCCTCTCCGGTCCCCCGGAGGGACGAAGACGGAGCGAGAGCCGAGGGAAAGAGTCACGCAATTCCCCTCTCCCTCCCGGCGGGATACGCTGCCGCGTGTGCGTGCCCTCTCCCTCCCTCCTTCCGCGTCCCGGCGGGGCTTTTTCGCTTTGCGAGCTTTCCTCGACTTTAATCTCAATACTCTGGAGTTGTTGCTGCGGCTTCGCTCTGTCTCCCCCCCTCCGGCGCCCGCTTTTCTTTCGATCATCGGCTTTTGTTGTTGGATCTTTGCGCGAAGTCGAATGCCGCTCCCCGTTTATAAACTGCACTCGCGGAATTCGCGACCCTTCTTTCTCCCCCCCCTCCACCTCCGACTCGCTCTGAGATCGAAGTTTTACTCGAATCGTCCTTTTTTCCGTACACACCGCCTCGTCGACAAGTGTTTCTCCCCGGAATTTTCAAAGTATCCGAAAGATCTTTCTTTCTTTCTCTTGGAAGGAAAAAATTCGACCCGAGAAAGGAACCCATATTTCTCCGGCCGGAGGTTCGCTTGAATTTTTTAAGTAAAATATACGCGCGCGCTCCCCGAGATTCTTACAAAAGCGCGCAAAGCGAGAGGTCGGGATTACGCGGCGATCCGCGATAAAAGCGCGCCGAACGGAATCACTTTGCGGAAACGTCGCGAGTGGAGAGAAAAAAAACGGCGACGTGAATATTTTACGCGCGCGCATCCCGGGATTCGGCCGCGAGAAAACCTCTCGGAGGGCAAACAGGAAGAGTCCCGGTTCTTTCCTTTAGGTACGCGTCCCGTGATCCGCCGAGAGCCCGGGAGAGGGGAATTGGGTAATGCAATAATCGAGCGGAGGAGCTTAATTAAAAAGGGTCGAGATTTATAGGGCGACCGGTAAATATCTGTCTGCTGCTGTTGCCAGCCCCTTAGGGTTGGCGCGGTGGGGATGATTTGGAACTTCTGGTTTAAGTATGTTTCGTTTTACAGTAAAAGAATGAAATATGTTTAGTATTTTATTTAAAATTCGTTTTTTTATGCGGTATATATTTTTAAGGATTTCACTGATATTTTAAGACATGAGGTTAAAGTGTTGCGAGAGAAACGAGTTACACGCTTTCTTCTTGGATTTTTTCCATCCTTTTCATATTTTTGCTAACATAAATCGAGAAGGAGAAACTTTTTCCTCAATGCATTCTGTTTTTTATTCTGCTTAAACTCGGTACACTTTTTATTTCACAGACACATTTCAGTAGAAATTTTATGACTTACATTCGTTCGAATTATAAAAATATAATATTTTTGTTGATACGGTTTAACGTAAAATTTATATTCGCTGTTTGATTTGCGAATATTGCTTTGCTTTGAAATTATTGAAATATTTACCTTCCGTTTAATTAATTTTTCGCTTTCATTTCATTGGTCTTTATACACTTTTTCTGCGAATTTATTTTCGCATGCGCCAATACGTACGCGCTGCTAAAAGTTTTTCCAAATGCTTTGTACTGTTGGCGCGTCTATGGAACTTCAATTGCATGTATTATACTTTTTTTTTCTTTTATTCGTCATATCCCTTTTTACACTCTCTGAGCAGCCATTGAATTTTTCGTTTTCTGCGAACCTTTTTTTTTGTTGAATCAAAAGTAAAAAGTTGTGTACTTTCCGATTCAGTCATTTTTATTTATTTTCGTTCTTGAAATAAGAAACAATAAAATGTTTTCACGGTTGTTATTTTAAAAATATGTTCTAACGTTACTTTTATTCGGAACTATAAATCGTACACTGTTTTATTGCAAAAATAAGTAATAAAAATCTCATGATTGATATGCGATCGTGATATAATGTAAAAAATAAAATAAAGAAATAATAAAAGATATACTATACGGATTTACTATTTATTATTATCCGCAAATATTGCGTAAAAATAATAGTTTATTTGTTTTGATTAGTCATAAAATTGCAGTAAAATTCAAGAAAAAAATTGATGTATTTTTTTTCAGGAAGCTTTTCAGAGTGAATTAAAATAATGTAGCCAAGATTTATTTATCTTGAGCATATAAGAAAGCTTACAAATTTTTTCAGAGCATACGATGCAGATCTCAATCGCCAGTTTATTGTTGAAAATCGAAATGTCTTTCGTAACCTATGCCATAACTATGACTAAACTGAATCAAATAAGCTCAAATTTGATATGAAACCTTCTTTGTATATTAACAAAAGCATAATATAAACTTTCATCTCATTAAAGTATTATCAAAATTTTTATTTTAACCAGAACCTTACCTTAAAAGTTTCAATACGGCACGTATTTAAAAGTTTTCTATTGAAAATTAAAATTTGCAACACATGCCTGAAAATAAAGCATCTCTCCGACAAATGGCAACGAAAACAAATCGAATTTCCAGTTAGTATCAGAACCACGCTTGAAATTAGAATAAGAAGCACAATTTGTATCCCCATTCTTCCACTAGCCATTACAAGCCTTTACTCCCCCCATTACCTTCTCGACTCTCGCTACCCTCCCCTCCCTCCTCTCGGTCTCTCCTCTCTTTTTTTATTATTCCGCATCGGTTTGCACTCGCTCCCTCCCCGCGCGCCCCCCGTCGGCGGGCGCGTTCGCGCGCACTACTCGGCGCAGCTCCTCGATCGATAGAGCGGAGTCTGCGTCTCCAAAGCGGGGCTCTCGCGCGCGCCCACACCTGGATTACCCACACTGGCGCGCGCCCCAAATTCGCGCGGCCGCGTGCGTGCGCGTGCGCTCCGGCCGTATGACGGATGCGCCCTCCTACCCCCGCGCGCCGCGCCCCTCCGGCGGGGGAGGACGCGCGCACCCCCTTTGGCCCCGGCCGCCACTTTTGTTTTTCACCTTTCGAGACACGGGCAGACCGTCGCGAGCCCTCCACGCCCGCGCTCGCCCAGTAGGTCACACGCTCTCCCTGGTGCTCGTATTGTTCTCTCTCTTTCTCTCCCTCACTTTCTTTCTTTCTCTCTCATTCGCTCTCTTTCATTCTCTCTCATTCACTCTTTCGCATTCTCTCTCTCGCTCTCACTTGCACTCTCGCGCTCTCTCATTCGCTCTCTTTCATTCTCTCATTGACTCTCTCGAATTCTCTCCTCTCTCTCTCATTCTCTCTCACTCGCACTCTCGCTCTCTCTCTCATTCGCTCTCTTTCATTCTCTCATTCACTCTCTCTCATTCTCTCCTTCTCTCTCTCACTCGCACTCTCGCTCTCTCTCTCATTCGCTCTCTTTCATTCTCTCTCTCTCTCTCATTGACTCTCTCGCATTCTCTCCTTACTCTCTTTCACTCTCGTATCTCTCTCATTCGCTCTTTCTTTCTCTCATTCACTCTATCGTATTCTCTCATTCACTCTCGTATTCTCTCTCTCTATCTCTCTCTCTCTCTATCTCTGGTAATCACTCTCTCGAATTCTCTCTCTCTCTCTATCTCACTCTCGCACTCTACTTCTCTCTTTATTTTGCTTACTCTCTTACTCACTCTTTAAATTAAAAAATGTAAAATTAGTTTACTATTACGCGAATATCATCATATAAAAAATCCCTCACTTATTCATTGTATAAAATCTATTATTACTATTCACATGTAAAATAACGCAATTCATATTTCTTATTAATTTTACATTTTCAAATTTTGATTGCTCTCTTTTGATTTTAATTTTGATCAGTTTTAGTTTCACCAAACTAATTGAGATTGGTTGTTTATATTATTTATTATTTATCGTACTTTACCATTTGCATCGATTTGTATTTTTTATTTTTGACGATTAACGATTAAAGGATCTCTATCTATATATGTATCTCTCTCGTCCCCTTTTTCTGTCTCTTTTTTTCTTTCTCGTTTTCTCTTGCTCTTCAGATTTTCAAGCGCCAAGGGAGACGCGTTAATAAATTCTTTTAAAGTCCGTTTTTGCGGCTGGCCGCGCGGCCTGCATAATGCTGTAACACGTGCGCCGCTCCGCGTTATCGCGGCCGTTAGATTCGGACGGTGCGCGATTATGAGTCGCGCGTCTCTTATTTCGTATTCATAATGCGATATTCAAATGAGCGTAAAAGTTCCGCCAACGCGTGTAATTGCTTCTAATTCTTCTTTTGTTACAATTACACTTTTAAATGTCGCTTCATATTTTTTTCCGGATTCGCCGCTAACTTTTACGCGGATTTTTTTAATAATGTAAAAACGCGAACTCAATTTCTCCTTTTAATTAATTTAATAAACTTTGTATGCGCGGTAGTCTGCACTGCGCTGTGCAACGTCAATAAATTTTAATTAAAGTTACTTTTATATTTTGTTTTATACTGTGTTTTTAAAATTTTTCAATTATTTTAAATGTAATAAATAAGTATTACTAAATACATATCGTACGTCATAGCAAATTATTAATCATATTAAAAAAGTAAAAATGGTGTATGTATTGGCAGAAGGATCATATGTGGGTTTATGCGCATATAAGCAACTAAAGAAAGACATTCTTATATCCACGTAAATATAGTGTACATGGATATAAATATAAGTGGAAATACGTGAGTTTACGGTGGAAATTCTCCTTATATTCATGCAAATACGGGTTTACGTGAAAGTAAAGAAAACTTTTTTTCTTCAGCTCTTGTATTATACTCGTAGATCTACGTATTTTACGAAATCTTTGTAACAATAGACACGCTGTTGTAAAATTTAATAAAACAGGAATAGTAGAGTTAACACTCTTTTTGTGCATTATATTATCAATTAATTTGAATTTAAGTATATTCTTTTTACGAAGATGTAATTTTTCGGATGAAATGTTGTTAAAAGTGTGATTTTGTAAAAAATATGCAACTTTGTAAATAAAATGAAGTAGTGTTTAGGATATTATTTTTCATATTGAAACTTGAAAATTGTGAAATACTTGTCTAACAAAATCCTTAAACTTTCTAATTTTATCTTAATTTATTTATTTATTTTGTTTATTTACGGATAGAGTCCTTATACAAGAGAATACAACATTATAATTTTAAAGTAAAAATTAAAATCTATACAAGAGATAATTAGTTTTATGTCGGATTGTGTGACTCCTTAAAATCTCCTTAAATAAAAAAAATGATAAAAATACAAAATACATGCAAGAAGATGTTAAATAAATACCTTATTTTACGCATAACTCTATATTTACAATAAAGAACACACGTTTTTTCTTTTCATCAAACGAGATATCCCTGGATTATACTCGACGTACGAAATGGTAAACTAATCAAATATTTGTTTAAGCGAAATCTCGCTTAACCGTATACGTACCTCAGCAAATACTCTCCAAGTAATAAGCGTCCAAACTATTATACACCCTGCACAATCCCCAAGTTACCCCCTTCATTTATAGTTTCGAGAGCCGGGTTAAATGCGAAAGCTCGTTATTAATAACCAAGTGTACACAACGTAAGGCATACCCGGACAAAAATAATCCTCCGCGTCATTGAGAGCGAACTCCGCGAAGGACCGATCCGCATCTGATCGACGGCTCCACCCGCGAATACATATACCCCGACGCGGGATAAAAATAAAGCCGCGTCGAAACACAGCCGGCGAATCCGACCCGAAGATAGCTCTCAAGATCAAGTTTATTTGCGACGCGGCACCCCCTCCAGAGCGGGGGAGGGGAGCTTTTCACACGCGTAATCCAATTATCCTGGCTCGGTTACAGAGAGAGACGGAGATAGAGGGGCGGGGAGAAGGTCGCGAACGCGATGAAAAGTTAATTGCAATTCTGCGCCGCGGCCGCCGTTTCCTATTCTCTCCCTCTCTCTCTTTTTATACCCCCTGGCCGTATGAAATCGCGAATTTTCAGTGTCGCAATTTTCGAACGGGAAACTTCCCCCGCGCGCCGGTGTAATACGTACAGCGGTATTGCGCGAAGCTGATCCTCGAAAATTGCGGATTTTCCGCGATTTTCGTATGATTAGAACGCGCGTACGTGCATCGGAGATTATTGGAGCCGTTGCGATTATCAATTTTTAAATTCATGAGCAGTGCTCGATAAAATATTCAGCGCATTTATGATAAAACGTGCGTACAATATTTTTCATTCGAGAGACGAATTGTTAAATGACGTTTTGTTAAATTTCGTTTTTTTAATAATTATTAAAGTTTATTTTAAAATTTTCTAGTATCTGCAAATGGAAGAAAACTGAAAAGGACGAAATGTACAAATATTTTTAAGTCTCTCTTATATTGTGTAAATCTTTTGCAAAATCGTGAACTTTTTGCATAAAAGAACTGTGCAAAGAAAAGAAGTAAAAAAAGTGTATTTGAACGGTATTGGAAACTGTTTCATTGTTCCCATTCTATCTCTTCTTTCCGGTTACGTTATTGCGTACACGTCTGGCCAAAAAATTGTGCAAATTTTACTATTCACTTGAATTGAAAAGTTCTTATTTTTAAACAATGAAATTTAAATTAAAAATTAATTATTTTATCCTATGTGCCAATAGGTGAGTAACGCATTAAAGTATTCTTCTTTTGAAGTTATATAAATTCATTGTCTTCAGAAAGGACAAAAAGAAACTTTATGCGATTAGAACAGAATCGCGTGTCTTACCATAGCCGGCTGTATCTACTTACGGATATTTTCAAATCTTTTAAACTAAAAATTCATTCTCTATTTACACTGAGAAAAAAGTGCAGCTAGTGTGGCTTCTCCTTACTTTAATTTACGTGTAGATTAAAGCTATATGTTTTGTACGGAAATTTTGTAATAAAATTGTTCACCAAACAAATTATTCACAGCAATGAAGTTTCCATGGCGCGCGCCTACCTTTTTATCTTTCTAAATAATGCAAATTAAGTAATTCGGCCAAGTTTAAAGTAATTCTTAATTTACAATTTTTAAATTTAAACAATTTTGACATCCATCATAAAATTTATGCAAAAAAATCTTTGAAATTTTGTGTATTCTCGATTATCTTAAACAAAGCAAACTCAACCGGAGCATCAGAGTTGCGCAAAATTCTTCAATTTGTTTTACACTAATATAGATCTTTTTAGTAAATTCATAAAATTATAAATAAATATTAAAAAAGTTACTTGAACATACAACATAAGTACAAGTAACAATATCTGACACATAAATTTTGAATATACTTTTTCATTAACTCCCAGTACCAGCATAACACCAGTCCTCTCGATAAATCCAGTCGACACCGCGAGAATTTCCAGGCCTTTGTAAAACCGGGGAGTAAGTTTATCCGAGCATAAACGAAAATCCAGCGCGAAGATCAGTTCGCCAGCGCGGATCTCGCATGTGGGTCAGCGCGCGTCGACGCGGGGGACGCGCATCCCGCCGTAAACAAAGGCGCGCCGGCAAAACGGTTCGGTCGGTCGCGCACGCGCGGCCACGTCCCGATTTTCGCTCCTTCAATTAAAATGCACGGCCCGAGTGGTTCGTTCGCACAGCGGAGGGGCTAAGCGCGATCGTCGCTAAGCGCGGCACGATCGAGTGCTCTGTACCATTCGCTCCCTTTCTCTCTCTCTCGCACGCTCTCTCTTCATCTGTAAATATCACTTTCTATAAATTAATTAAAAAATTTGAGAATAGTTTGGAACTATTAGTGATTAGAGATTAGTGAATAGTAAATAGGAACATATTTAATGTCAATAGTTTGGAACTATTATAGTGATTAGAGATTAGTGAATAGTAAATAGGAACATATTTAATGTCAATCGTTTGGAACTATTATAGTGATTAGAGACTAGTGAATAGTAAATAGGAACATATTTAATGTCAATCGTTTGGAACTATTAGTAATTAGAGATTAGTCAATAGTAAATAGGAACGTATTTAAGACGCTTATTTAATAAGTGGACGATTTTTCACATTGTAAAATGTCACTATTCACGTTTTTAAGTTAATTTCATATTTTCAGAATTAGACGGATCTCTTTTGATTTAATTTTTATTAGCTTTAAGTATACACTGAAAAAGAAATTAGTAGTTTCAATTAAATGATTCTTTGAATGTTTATAGATTAAATATCTTTTTTAAACTAATATACTTACTTAGTAATTTCAAAGAAATTATTTTTAAAGAAATATTTAGTTGAATCTAATAATTTTTTTTTCAGTGTAGATAGATCTTTGGTCTAAGTGATTGAGACTAACTGATCGATTGTACTATTTTAATCAGGAGATTAGACAACTACTTGGTACTTTTGAGTCTGATTATTATTAATTATTTACGGTAGTTTTTTCCTCACTAACAGTTTGCAACATTTTGTTTTTTTTTACATTTATCCCTATTGACGAATAAATAAGGATCTCTATCTACCTATATATATCTCTTTCACTCTCTCTGTGTCTCTCTCTCTCCCTCTCTATTTCGCTCTCGCTCTCTCCGGGAGCACGGGAAATGCATTGGCGTGCGCAGACACGCCTGATTTGTAGCGCGATGCAGTTGCACGCCCACCGGCGGGACTAAACCCACCCAGGCGCCTGTTACCGAGTAAAGCGACTAAGGAGCGCATTGTTGGTCCCGACGACACAGCCGAAAAGCGCTCAGCTATTGTCGACGCCGCGTTCGTGCCGGCGGTTGCTTCGGTCCCGATCTTTAATGCTCTCTCATTGTTCAATTTTCTCCTCTTCCTGCATCGAAAGTCGCATTTTAATTTTTTTCGCGAGGTTTACAATATTGATGTAATATGGAGATGCGCGCATAATCAGCTTTTGTTATTATTCGCTTTTAGGGGCAACTCTTTATATCCCGACGTTGGAAGGACGTAATTTTGAAAATAAAAGTCAAGAAAAGTGTATAGAATGGAGTTCAGCTACTTGTAATTGGAGCGGAAACTATAAAGAATTCTATAAATTTCAAAGAATATTTGTTTGCTTTGGTCGGAGTGTACAAGATAAGTTTGATTTCGTATTTGCAGTAAATTTAAAAAATGGATCGGTGCAGTTGCTCTTGGCTTTATGCTATTTGCGTTAGATAATAGTATACTGTAAAGTAGATTTAAAATATTAATTAATCGACGTTCCAAAATGCAATAAATTTTTATTCACTACTTTACTCACTAAACTGTAAGTAAACATTCAAACAGTAGATTTTACCATGGTTGGTGTTTTTAGATAAACCGGTAAATCGGAGCTTCGCTATATACGAGAGTATCAATTTGTTTCAATAAATTTAACTATATGTATATAAATAAATTTAAATAAATTGAAATCTACTATTTAGAATGAAAAATTAGGTTATTTTTCTGTTTTAAACGTGTTAACCCCTTCGCACCCTTAATTTTCCGAAATAGAAATCAATAATTTTCGTTGCTCTAAATTACGAGAAACCAATCTCCTCGATTTATTGTTAAATCTAGACAAGGAATCAGATCGAATTAGATTGCTTCCCACCATACAATGGGGTTGCCAATTATCGCTCCCTATTTTGATATTCCCCATATTGTTCCCTATCTTGTACTTTGATGGAAAATAAATTCGAGGCAGCACACGATGACTTTGAGCTTTTCACTGCAACTTTAGAAAAAAAACTCCACAAAGAATCTTCCATCATCAGCGAACTAACCCACAAAAATTAAGTGACTCTCAAACAGAATAATCAACCCCAGTAAACTGCGACTCGATGCATATTCATCAACCGCACAGCCCCTGTGCGCAGGTATATCAAAAGAAAGAAAAAACCACTTTATCCAAAATAATCTTCCGTATGAAAAATTCAGCGCCCCCTAAACTTTCCGCTTTATTAAATAAACCGTGCGGACAGCGACGGCGCATCGGGGGGTCAGGCGCGATGCTGCGCCCGCGGTCGCCGCCCCTCGAGAGGGAGGCTCGACCTCCGGGGCCTCGATACGCTTCGATTCGGCCGTTCGAGGATTAACGCGCACGCGCCGCGGGGACCTTTTTCCCGCAGGATAATCAAGACCGTATACCGCGGGGCCGAGATAAGGCAGGGGGACGCCGCGCAGGTGAATTAATAGCGCTCGCCGGTGAAATAGCGCGTCATGGGTCGCGCGACGTCGCCGGGATTTATACGCGCCCGGTGATGCGGCGATATTACGAGGGGCGAGGTGGAGTAGGCGACCCCGCGACATGAACTTCGGTTCTGCGGTTGATTCAGCGCTGCGCACGGCGAGATTCCTGCTTCGGCTAATTCGCGCGGATGACTCGCCCCGAGTGTTGCAATATTTCGGTTTATTAGTGTTACGAACAAGGGAGAAAAAAGAAAATTTATTTATCTAATCGTCGCCTCTAACGAAAAAAAGCACGTAACTTTTTCCTCTAACGAAAAAAAGCACATTTCACTTTTTTCCAACGA
>UXGC01001934.1:0-15454 GCA_900480045.1 Eurytoma adleriae | reverse complement strand
TTCTTCAAGCAGCTTCTGAGGTAGCCCTTTCTTGAAACGGTTTCTGAGTTAGCCCGTTCTTCCACCCAGCCGTCGATTTGATGAGGCTGATAAACCAAGTTTTCTCAATAATTCAATTTTTTATAATTTTTTTAATAAACACCGACGTTTTATCGACGATATTGATTAAGTAGTGACTGGTGTATTATTCTATTGAAAACTTGTTTTGTGTCTAACTCTATATGTAGAATCGTATTCTTAAAAAAAAGAAAAAAATTATATCTTTTTGATTAAGCATAAACCCAAATTATTTAGTAGTACTTTTTACTTGCTTTCATTGAAGATACCGGATATTAGAATAAACTTAAGCAAAAATTCGCTAGAAAAAAAAGTAGTGCAAATCTATTAGCTAAGCTATCAAACGAACCCTTTAAACATTTTTTGCCCCATCAAAATAAAGCATATCCCCTGAATTATGAATATTGGACACTAGCAGCCTCCCGCCCGTATATTCGTCACGGGCGTGCCAAGTGCCCCCCGTAATCGTCGTCGATTTAAAAAAGGCGGAAGATAATGAAAGCCGAGGGGGCCGGGCTGATCGCGTCGCGTCTCAATTAAGCCTGCGCGTACGAGCTTTCGCCGACTCACTCGTAAAACGCAGCGGCGAAAGAGTCGCCGAGGCGAATAAAAAGAAAAAATCGTAAAAAAAAGGAAGGAGGAGGCGGGAGGCCGAAAGGTGCCGCGCGACGGCGCCGCTGGACGCCGGCGAATATAAGCTTCGCCGTTTTATACGCGCCGGCTGGTATAAATATGCGAGCTTACGAGCGAGCGCGATGCCGCGCGAGAAAGAGACGACGGCCCGTTTCGCTTCCCGCTGGTAATGACCCAATATCTTAGGATGGGTTTTAAGTTTCTAATAACTTGGCTGAAAAATCTCGCGGAGATGAGAATTGTATCGAGCGGCCTATTGTGAAAGTTTTATTATTCCGAGTTTGTTGAAAGATATTTTCAAGTTTTTTTCAAAGATAAAATGCTTGATTTATTTTTAGCTGAGCTTGAAACGAGGCAATTTATTAGGAGCTGTAAAATATCTGTGCAGTTGGATGTATTTTGGATTTTTTAGGATAATTCTTTTTTAATTTTACATTCGGTATAAAATAGGTATTATATGCCTATGATTTAAACTCGAATTATAAAATAGTTTCGTATAAATAAAAATTCTGTATAGGTACTTAACATTTGAAACTATAAGCTGCGCATAAAAGTATCAAATTTTTATAAGGTAGTAAAATCAGGAAAAAATATTATTACTTTTTCATAACAATAATTTCTGTGGTTTCCTTTATTGTCCACACACTTTATCTTTATTTTTTAATGATTACCTCTCTTAAAAGGATTTTCGTCATTTTTTATTAGCATAGAATCAAATAGCATTTTTTTCCTTTACAATGTTATGGACCTAATGAAAAGTTTAAGTATTCGCTGTACAAGGAGTTGTTCACCATAAATAAATATACCCATCGGCGTACAATAAAGACCACTTTTCCCGCTCTTAGCCCTAAACCGCCGACATTTGGCGCAGTCATCCTGGCGTGGACCATCAAGCGGCGTTCATCCGAGCCGTTCGCGCCACGTGCATATATAATAATTACGACGCCGTTAAGCCAGCGCGGATCTGGCGCCTGGGTCCCGCATTTTTACAATCGTTCCGTGAATCCCGCATGCGTCGGGTGCAGCTCTGCCACCCGAAAACTTGAATGAACCACGCGCTCGTGCACTCGGCTTCGCGGAATCCTAGGTAGAGGAGCGCGACAGCGCGGACCGGAAAAAAAAATGCGGACGGATGGAGCCGGCGCGCGGGACTCGTCTCGGCTACGTGGGAATAAGGAGCCGTGTAACTAATTGGCGCGCCGCTGCAGCGCCGCGGCGGTTCCTCCTCGCCACACACGAGGCGCCGAGGAGCCACCGCCAGGCGCAAAAAAATCCGGGGGACTGTTTGAAGGATGGCGAAAAGATTGTGCAGGGAGAGAGGAGAGAAGGGATTGCGGATTTTTGGATCGCGTAAAACGAATGTTTATTTCCTGGTACGAAATTGTGGGGGGTTTAGGGTGAATGAGTGTAAAATTCGTGGGAGGTGAGAAATTGGAATAATATAACTTTATGCATGGGTCATTTGAAACATAATTTTTTATAAGATTATTTTGTTTTAGTCGGGTAACTGTAATTTTCAAATTATTTTTCAAATTTTATTATAGCCCATCGAAAAATAACAAATTATATAAAAACCACTCTTGTATATTTATATGAATGCCTCTAGCGAACCTGTGAACCAAAGTATTAATTTATCTGAGCTACATATTTCTATTTCACTGGTGCATCGATGTATCAGTGTTCCTACACACAAATTATGTTTATAAATATATGCGTTAATGCAACGTTGCAGGACTGTATCTTTTTTCGAGTGTAGCTGTAGCAGAATGTGTATATCGTCGCTGTAGAGCAAAAAGTTACCAACTCGGAATCCAGTTGAAGTTACCAACTCGTCACCCGGTTGGAGAAGGTACCAACTCATAATCCGGTTGGAGTAGGTATGTACCAGCCGCTTGGAAAGGTACCTACTCGTAAACGGGTTGGAGAAGGTACCAACTAAGCGTATATCGTCGCTTCCGAGTAAGAAGGTACCAACTCTGAATGTTAAAAATATTTTTGCCGCGTTACCAAGTCAAGAAATGCAATGTGTGAGTTGGTACCTTCTCCAACCGAGTTCCGAGTTGACACCTTTTCCAACCGGATTCCGAGTTGTTACCTTTTCCAACCGGATTCAGAGTTGGTACCTTTTCCAACCGGATTCCGAGTTGGTACCTTGTTTAACCGGATTCCGAGTTGGTGGATTCTTTAACCGAATTTTGGGTTGGTACCTTCTTCAACCGGGTTTTGAGTTGGTACCTTCTTAAATCGGGTTCTGAGTTGATACCTTCTTACTCGGGAGCAATGATATGTGCTACATTATTGTTACTCCTATGACCAAATGCTACTATTAGATTGATGCACTTTTGCACGTTTGCAAATATGTTTTATGGATTTCTGTTATTATGTTTCAATGTAACTGTGCTACTATGCATATAAGAATGCAGTTATGCTGTAATTTGTCTACGCACCTAGACATTAGCTCTCCAGAAAACGAATGCTCTTAGTGCAAGAGTGATACAAATGTACATGTATCCACAAAAGTATGGGTTAGCGAATGGAATTTTGCATTTTAATGAACTTTTGCACAACCACAAATTTTATTAAAATAATGTACTAGTGTATGAATTTACCTACACACCTAATTACTTTGATTCATATTCTAAACAAAAAGCTATTTTAATAGATGTAGGACAATTAACAATTTTTTGACAGTACTAATCAATTTATAATTTTATAGAAAGAATATATCTAATCCGCGTATAAGAATAGCCGCAATATCACCGCTAAATTACAAATCACTTAATCCTTCAGTTCATACACTTCCGCAAAACCAATACTCACCGTGCCGATAAATAGCTGAGCATAAATTCATCCACCGGGCACAAAGTGCAACGCCCACACTCCCCGCAAAAACTGTCGCCCATAATCCGGATGAAATTCTTAACCCTCGTAACTCATCTCCTCGAATTCAATTGCGCGTCCGGCGAAAGTCGACGATCCCCGAAGGTTCGCGGCGGGAATAAAGGAGTCGCGCGCGATTCTCTCGGCGCTGGCCGACTCAAAGGCGCGCGCGCGCACGAGCGATCCGCTTCACGCACAATGCGCCCGAAGGTGCGTGCGTGCTCCGCGGCAATTGCGCCCGCGCGACCCGCCGGATTAAATATGGATGGGAACGGGGAAAAGTGCGGCGGAATGTAAAAAGCGCGCGGCCCCGGCTTTTTCTGCCGCGGCGCGCTTCGCGCCGCCGCGTCTAATGGGCGAGGCGCGCCCCGCCAGATGCCCCCGCGATAGGGATGCGCGAGGGGCCGGACGCGGGAAAAGGCAGATGCCTCGCGCCGCATCGCTGAAAAGTGTCGCGCGAAGAACTGCTCTGAGGAAATCTATTGTTTTTAAATAAACACTTTGGAGTACGCATTTTAAGTGTATTTTTTATTACTTTCTGAAATTTAGAAAATATTTATATTTATTTATCCATTTGTTTATGTGTGCTGTAAAAATGATTTTGTTTTGGTTAAAGAAATTATGAGTTTAAAGGTGAAGCCAGTTGATTGGTTCAATTGCATTGCATGAATTATAGTTACTCTTTCATTAATAACTCATATTCCACAATATCTTCAATATTGAAACGTAAGATAACGTAGCGAACTTCAAACATTCAGGTCCAGAAAAAAACAGTAGGAATACATCCGGTACGTACGTGGTTTAATTCGTCTTAAAAATGTACTAAGTGCAATTAAACACTTGATATTATACATACAAAATAATTGCTTCCGAATAAAAAATAAAAATTTAAATAAAAAATTTAATAAAAAAGTTAAAATGATATGAACATTGTTAGCAGGTTTCATAGGAGTAAAAAAGTGTAATGCGCCAATGGTGCCTTTTCCTTCGGATTGCAAGTCAGTTCTCTTTCCAAACGGATTCTGAATAAGTACTTTTTTCTCAAATTTTGAGTTGGTACCGTTTTTGCGAATGGTGAGAGCTGCTTTTTTCCGGATTCTGAGTGGTACCTTCGGATCTGTTTCTGGGTCTGCCACCTTTTCGAATCGGATTCTGGGTCGCTACCTTTTTGATTCGGATTCTGGGACGCTATCTCTTCGAATCCGATTCTGGGACGCTACCTTTTCGAATCGGATTCTGGGTCGCTGCATTTTCGAATCGGTTTTTGGGGCGCTACCTTTTCGAATCGGATTTTGGGTCGCTGCCTTTTCGAATCGGATTCTGGGACGCTATCTTTTCGAATCGGATTCTGGGACGCTACCTTTACGAATCGGATTCTGGGTCGCTATCTTTTCGAATCGGATTCTGGGTCGCTACCTTTTCAATTCTGATTCTGGGACGCTACCTTTACGAATTGGATTCTGGGACGCTACCTCTTCGAATCGGATTCTGGGTTGCTACCTTTTTTATTCGGATTCTGGGACGCTATCTTTTCGAATCGGATTCTGGGATGCTACCTTTTCGAATCGGATTCTACGTTGCTACCTTTACGAATTGGATTCTGGGACGCTACCTTTTCGAATCGGATTCTGGGTCGCTACCTTTACGAATCGGATTCTGGGACGCTACATTTTCGAATCGGATTCTGGGACGCTATAAATTCTAAAATATATTACGCACTTTAATTGTTTAAAAAATAGAGAAATTTATTATTTATTTAACTAAAATTTAAATGCATGCATAATATTCATATAAAAATATAAACAGTGTATTCATTTGCAAGACCAATGCAACTTTCATTTAAGTCGTTATTTCAAGTACATCTTCTCAGACTATTACGTAACCATGCATAAGCAATATGACCAGCTTGTTTTGTGTAATACCAAGGCACATTTTTCCTTCATTTCGTACAGGTCAATTACCGGCGCAACAAAAAATTTAAAATCCACACTGAAGAAAATTGAATTAAACAGCTGTTGTCGATTCGGAGTTACGCCGACGTTAATAGATATCCTTCTACTGATAATTGCACACTTGCCACGAATAATAATCCGGTAAACAGTGGTATTTAAGTAATAACAATTACTTTCCAGTAAAGTAAACACTAATTACCGCACGTATGCATTTCTCTGCCTCCTTTATATTTTTCATTCAAATGCTAATGAATTGCGCAACGCTCGATAATATAAACACCCGCGCCCGTCATTTCGCTCGACAACCGTTGCGCATCCCGCGCGATAACCAATTACACCAAACTTCAATTAAAGTCGGCGTTAAAAAAAAAAAAAAAAATATCAATGCGATCATCGCGCACGAAATGGCCGGTTCGCTGCAGCGTATCGATATCACAAACGAGCCGCTCGCCGGCCCCTAAATCTACGGCACAGCGGAGTGAGTCTAATCTGCGCCGAGTTAAACGAGGCGTTTCATTCGCTCGTTAAAGAGGAGCCCGGCCATCCTCTGATTCGCCCGCGGTGGCGCGAACTTTGCCGAACAAATAAACGTGCGTGCGGTGGTTCACCGCGACTAGCGCATAAGCAAGGCCTACTTGGGCTAATTGTTATTGCCCGTGTGCGCGCGCGCTCACATTTTTCCTCGGGCTCGCTCCGATGCGCTCGGTACCGACGCCCCCGTAAGTTTTGACGGCTGCACTGTATTTATAGGAAATTTAGATTTACAGTTTTACTTGATATATGTATGTAAATGCAGCATTTATGAAGTTTAAATTTATTTAGAGATTGTATTAAGTAAGTTTTTTTGGTTTTATTGTTGCACTGTGTTAATAACGCACATTTGGAATTAATGTAAATGTGGCGCGAGCAAATTTTATCGCTGTACATTAATCAAATGTACATGGAGTTTCAAATTTTTTCATTGCTTACAGACCAACTTCCATTTAGCAGTACATTAAATTTACAGCGATTTTATTCAAAGAAAATTTAATGTAATTTAGAATACATTAATTTTTTGTTAATGTTCGTACCTTAACTTATTTTATTTACTAAGGTCATTAAATTTCAAGTACAAGTTCATTTGAAAAGTGCATTAAAATTTATTACTTTTAACAGTCTGAGTTACACAAACTAAAAATAAAACAACTTGAGGCATAAAAATGTTTTTCTTATAATTAAAAAAAGGTTGAATAACAAAATCTATATATTCGAAAGACCTTATGATACATATTTTCACAGTTTCAGAGAAACAGTGAACTTAAAAAAAATTTTAGTTAAAACTTACAGATATTGGAAAGTTTTTTAAGTATTCATGGCAAATTGGCGATTAAAATCGTTATATTTTAGTCAGCTTCATGAGTTGAGTCCTTATCAGTCCTTATCTAAAAATTAATTCCTGCCTAATTGCGTCCTTATGACAATAATGAGATCCGTAATTTGCACAGTAAATAGCTTTATTATACACTGATCAGATACTATCTAGATAAATATTTTACTTTTCGCAATGATCCCAGCAACAAATATATCGTAGGTAAGTTAGCTAGCACTTTTTAAGCAATTTAAGTCACCATTAGCTATTAATTAAGCAGGTTAGTTGCTTCTTTTTCACTTCATTTATTATTTTATTTCAACTCGTACATTTCTAAAATCGTAAAGTTTGTTAAAATATTGATTATTACGAGTGTATATTTTATTCTAGCTTCTTAATTATTTTCGAAGTGTTTCATCAACTATTTATGAAAGTAATTTTAAATACATTTCCTATTTTAATGCATCTACACTGCTAGAAAGTCGCGAATCTGTTAGAACAAGTTTTCTTATGGTTTAGTTATGGCTAAGCATTTTTCGATAAAATGTATTATGAAAGAATATTTAATTATTTTTCATAATAATTTGCATATAACTTAAATTGAGTTTTCTGCAAAACTGATCTAAATTCCAATTTATTTGCACTTAGATAATATAGAAGACATCAGCTTCACTGATTATTATGACAATTTTATAAGATTCGCTGCAATGGTTATCATTATTAAATGTCGACTAAACCTGCATACAAACTTTGCCACAAATTTAAAGGACCACAGGATCAAAGAAAAGTGAATAAAAAAGACTTTGGTTTCGAATGTTTGATTTTTCTTTGGTCATTTTGTGATTTCATTTGATTACATATAAAATCAAAGTGGTTAATCCGTTTACCCAACAGTGATACGTGCATCATACGCGCACTGTCGCAGGGGGAGGGAGGCGCTGCAGAAGCGGCCTGTACACTCGTGGCTGCTCACCTCTCGTCTTTCTCAATAATGGGAAAATTCACGGAACATTTCTTACTCGGAGGGGGGGTAGGCATTGCTTAAGAATGCGAGGAATCGGCCGCTCGCCCTTCACGGCCCGGCGAAAAACGGAAGTGCGCTCGCTTTGAACAATCGAAGCAAGTCGCACGGCCCGTTAGATAGGCCCGCGTACACGAGCGTAAAGCGCGCGCGAGGGGCAAATATTAATTGCCGCGCGCCGAGCTACACGCTCGCCGGCTACACGCGATCTAGATCCGAATGAACCGCTAAGTGCATTTGCTCCGGCGAGCCCGGCGCCGCCTGCGCGGCCAACCTCGTGGAGAGAGTTTATGAATGGAGCTGGGGAATTTTATTTATTTTATGGAATTCATTTTCCGACTTCGCCTGCCGCGGTCTTATAGTTACTGTTTTGCGATGAACGAATTTTTTTTTTGACGTTGAAGTTTAATTGCACAATGTTTTTCCATCGCTATCTAAATATTTGCTTATTTTTTATTACAGCTTCCTCCTATAGAGGTAGTTTTGTAATAGTAAAAAAAATTTTATATTTTAAGTTTTATATTTGGATCAAATTATGATGTTTTTCGAAAATGTCTGAACGGATGTGTGTGTGTGTGTGTGTGTGTGCGTGTGTGTGTGCGTGTGTGTGTGTGTGCGTGCGTGTGTGTGTAAAAATAAAAAGCTACATCAGTAAAAAATGAATAAACGAATACTTGTCATATTCAAAGAAAATGTAATTTTTAATGTTTATTCTTCAAGAAGAAACGTGTTTGTGGATAGGTTCATTTGAAAAAGGTGTCTTTACAGAAAAACAGCTTGAATTTTACGATTTAAAACACTCCTGGTTATATCGAAAATAATAAAGTCTTCAATTTCCCTTCAATTTTATCTTTCAAAAATAAAGAAAATTTAAAAACCATACTCTTCATATGAAATATGATATCTGCCGTGGGTTTTCGACTCTTTGTAATATTGCCGATGTTACGCCCTTAATATTCACAATCAATGATTTTGAGTATTCCATTACATGGAATTTACCCCGCATCCTCAATATATTTTGTTCTCTCCAGTTTATTTATTTTTTTGCATATTATTTTAAAATAAATACAATTTGAAAACATTTATTTTAACTTTAAACACACATATCCGTTTTTTAAATTACAATTTTTAAAATTCTGAAGAGATGGAAGATAAATTTTACTCTTTTAGAGTGAATGAAAATTTACATTTCGTCGCAATAAGTTTATTTCTAACGTCAGCAGGATCAGATAGTCTAATTCAATTTTTAACTCATGATTATAAATTAAACGCAAGCATTTCAAAATCCGAAATTTAACTGTATCACTCTATTATACATGGCATTCTTGAAACAAGCTTCCGTTGCAGGCTGCTCAGTCATTAAAAACTTTTGACACCGAGGCAGATATGCTCGGATGAAATGATAATAACAAGTGAAGATCATCAGATAGGGGATTATGGAGATTTAGGGAAACAAAGCTGTACTGAATTAATTATGGCGGGCAGTGTTTATGTACATATGTTTTAATTCTTAAAGAAAAATTTGAATACATAAACTCACAATCAGTCCTGTGAGCAGTCTTCAAATTTTTGTCATAAAGTATCACAGTCTTATAACTGCCTGTTTTATTTTATGCACCGGAACTATTACTTAGCGTCAGAATTTATTATTAGGTATTAAGTATTCCCTAGTGTTTCAGTAACTTGTTCCTCTACTTTATTTTCTTTCACGCGGATTAATGAGACTATAAATCGAACGATTATGATAATAGAGCTTTATTTATACAGCCTTTTTTAAATTTCACAAATTAATTAATTTTTGATGAATCAATTTCTCATAATTTCGGCCCCAGAAAAAAATCTCTACACTTATAGAAATCAAGTTAAACCCACACCAAGTAAAAAGAAATATCACTTTACTTATTTTTTAACAAGTCCCTCAATTAACTCCCGATTGGCGCTCGCATCCCTCGGTACCCAAATTCAATAAGAGCACATAAAGTACAAAGTTCCATGGAACTGTCACGGGCACCGTGGCCCGGCGTACTCTATAATCAAATATCGTGACAATTTCCTTCAGTGCCGGGAGGAATCCGCTCCTCCACAAAGGCCCGACGGCGCGGCGATACGCAGTTTTTTGTTCGACGCTGACCGTCGATATCGTGACGCCGCGTCTCCTCCTCGGGTATAACGTGAAAAAAAAAGGAAAGGAAAAAAATACCGAACGAGGCGAGGAGGGAACGAGGTAAGGAAAACGAGCGCACAAATTATAGGCTGCGCGGCCGCTCAGCTCTTTCGCGCCTGTTAGTTTCGGGGGCGCGCTTGAGGCTGCGCGCCGGCCAGGTAGCCCCGGCCGTCAGTCTGCCCTAATTTGACAGCTCTACGAAAGGTCGCTCGCGCCGGTTCGGGAACAGGTGGCGCGGGGCCTTCGAGAGAGAAAGAGAGAGAGGGGATTACTCTGGCACGGCCGGACGCACCGCGAAACGAGGGGGATGTATGCCCGTCGCTCGGTAATTCTCGATCGTCACTTTTCGGATCGGCGCCCGGTGTATGCTGTAGTTTAGCGAAACGTCCGCTTTTCTCGTCGGAAGTTTAAAATTTCTTTAATTATCGCGTGTGGCTTCAACGTCTGACCTCGAATACGGGTTTGTTTAGATGAAAAATTGAGTGTTCGACGTCTCATCCGATATTTTTTACTACTTCGAAGAGGAAGTGTTGTAATCGCAATGAAAAAGTTTGCAAGGTAGAAGTTTATTTTAATCATTTTTTACAAATGTACTGTTTTAAGTACATGTATAATACCAAGGTATGTGTGTATGTGTGTATTCAGATATTAGTATCATCATCGAGAGGTTATTCATTGTAGATTAGAAACCCTTCTTCTCTCAGCAGGTTCGAGCGAGCCCTGAGAAGGCATCTCCTTGATCTCGACTAAATCACTTACGATATGGGTAAACGTTTTATTTATTATATTTATTATTGTGTCGGCCCATATATACCTTCATGTTTGTGTCTTTCGTTTTATTAGGAATGAATGTAAATTATTAGAGTGTATGAGTAAGTAAATTTTGAGATTGTATCGATTAGTATTTTATAGAATTTTACAACTTGACTGAATAGTTTATAAACTCTAATCATTTTAATAAGATATGTAACAATTGATTGTATCACTAACAAGGGGAGATTCAACCCTGCGGGTCATGGATTTGGTTGGTCTAAAACCCGGTGAGTGACTTTGTTAAAAATGTATTATTTGTATTCACAATGCATTATATGATAACTTTTAAATATCATCAATTCATAATAATAAATTATTCTATTGTAATTTGAGTGGTTCTTGATTGCAGTGATTACAACACCTTGGTGAGAGACTTTTTTAAAAATGTATTTTTTATCTTTACAATGCATTATATAATAACTTTTAAACATCTTTAATTCACAATAACTATTCTATTGTAATTTTAGTGGCACTTGATTGCAGTGATTACAACTTGGTGAGTGATTTTTTAAAAAAATTTTTTTTACCTTACAATGCATGATATGATATCTTTTAAACATCTTCAATTCATTGTAACGGGCGCATTAACCCCTCACGCGCTTCAATATAATTATTTATAAAAAACAGTTCGATCTGCCTATGGTGACTCTATGTCGCGCCTCCTGGCTCTTCCTTTATCTCGCGAATTTATTCGAAGTGTCTCCAGTCTGTACGAGCGATTTTATCATAATAAAGTATTCTATATAATTTTAGTGGCACTTGATTGCAGTGATTACAACAATTCAATCAATTTTTTTAACAATTACATGATTTTTTATAACTATATAGTTATAATTGTGTAAATGGTAGGGTAGTAGTAATATTCTTCAGCACTTAATTTTACGGAGCTTATATAAAACTAAGGCAGTAGACTCCTTAGTGGGAGAGATCAGTCTCCGAGTCCACCTGGCGGTAAATGTACTAACTGATGTTGCGCACTGTATCAAGGCCTGATCGCGTTCTAATTTAACCACGATGTAAATAATTTGTATGTCCAATGACTTTTCTTAGAACCTACGCCCGACTTATTTCGAGATTTGATGTCAGAAAACTTTAAAATGACCTATAGAAAAGGACATCAATAATCTATATGACATAAAGAAAGTGCCTTACGTATACTTGATCAATATATCTTGTTTTATACACTATTTAAGCTAATACTCTTGTACACTGACAAAGATACTTCTATAGGTTACGGTATTTTTATAAAATTTAGTAAATTAATATCTAAAGTATCTTAACAGGAAATGAATTAAAACAAACGGCTTGGATACATTTCCTGCAGTTGAAATAATACGCATTTTTTCCTCCCCACTAAAATATTGAACTTACGATCGAAAATCTTGGTGCACATCACAATATCGAAGAAACTCTCCGCGCAGCGCCGAAACGTCATTCCCCGAAGCGAGCCATCGAAATAAACAAAAATGGCAAGAAGCGGGACAACGAAAAAAGTCAACTGACTCGCTCCGACGAAATAGACGCAAACCCCCCTCCCCGCGTAATGCAATAAACGGGATTGCGCATAAAATTAGCATTTTATCGCGCGATTGAAGCCGAGCCGCCGTTGACGTATCCGCCGCGCGGACAACGAGAAAAAAAAAATCGGAGGAACGAGAGAGGGCCTCTCGCAAGCGCGAGGAGCGATCGCGACGAAAGCGAGAAACTCGCGGCGGGGAGGAGCCGCGGGGGGTCCGCTGCCGCGCGCTCGGGCCCCGACATGTTTATCGCTCTCGTTTACCGCGGGGGCCCTCGACGCTCACCTCGCCCTGGGCTCGAAACTTTTGACAGCCAGTAAAATAGGAATCCGAATCGCCGCGAGCGAGCGCGCCTCCTTTGCATGCGAATGGCGCGCGCATCCGCGGCATGCAAATATCACGGGGTTTCCTCGGCTCGGGCTCGCGCGAAAAACCGTAAAAGTTCCCTTTATTTTCGTGCGGGCTTTAACGCTCCACCGTTTTTCCTTATTTACGTTGATTCTTTTCGTTCCTTGTAAAGAGTACTTTTTTCGAAGATATTTTAGATGAAAGATAAAGTATCCATTTTTTCCCTTAATTTTTGTTTACGGTTAGCGTATACCTTAAGTATAAATATAGATATTAAGATACTTACAATTAGTTGTTCATTTTGCAATGACAGGGTATGTAGTCATGTTTGTTTCTTTATAATGGTGTACTCAAATGTTCAGTGTTTTATAATGTGCACGAGACTTTGAAAAAGAGTATTTAATTTTCACGAAGAATTTTTGGATAGATTTATAGATCAGTACATTAGACTTGCACTGTAGATACATGCATTTCGAAGCCAAAGTTACGATACGCATTACCCGTGTGGAAAAATCTTTGGGATCGGATCAGATTCTGGTCCGATTACCCAATTTCTAATTGGGATTCTGATCAGAAGTACTGTCACCCTTTGCCAGTCCGATTCTGACTGGGTATCCTATCCCAACCAAATCCAAATCAAATCCCAGTCAAGTCCCAATCAATTAAAACTATAAGAAATGTATAATTTTTTGAACATGGATTTTAGTAGGGATATCGAATTAGAATCAAATTATGGAATCCATATTGGGATGTATTTGGGGGATCCATTCCGAATCAGATTGGTAATCCGGACAGTTCCAATAATTTCCACACGGGTTATACCTTGCTGATGCTAAATAAATTGACTAAATATGTGTAAAGGTTGTATTTTACATATACAAGACCAGACAAAAAAAATATCAACATTTAGCACTGCTCATTTAATACCTATAGTTTGTGTAGAAAATGTGTACGTTCCAGGATGAAATATCTCTCATCCTACCGTGCATGTGTTACCATTCATCGTGAAGATGCTCATCGAAATTTTTCACGTCAATTAACGAAATATTAGGTATCTAGTTGATTCGATTATCGCGTACAAGAAAAAAAAAGACCTGCTAAGCCATGAAATCAAGATAAGCCGAGGAGGCAGAGGACAGCGGGGGTCGGCCGTAGCGGGTATAGGGTGGGTAAAAACTCCCACAATCTCGCGGCGCATCTCGCACCGTAAATCGCCGCGGCGAGTGAGACGGTAGGCACCGCGCTGGGGCGCAGGTTGACAGAAGTCGGGTAACTTTCTCAGCTCGGGGGGAAAAAAGGGAGCGATTATTTCCCCGAGGATGACTCGGCCGTACCTGGTGCGCGCGCGCGCCCGAGTCATCCTCGTAATGCTCGAGGTCCTTCAGAATCGGATTACCGCCCTTATCCGGCAAAACGTTAATTACCATATCCAGGTACATAATAATTCATGCATTATGAATGGGGGTAGCCGAGCGGCACGGCATCGCCTGCGCGGGCGCGCGAGCTCACGTCACGCCGGCGGAGAGGCGAACGAAATAGAAAAGTGCGCGCGACGGAGGGAGGGGCAAGTGGGCGATAAAAAATGGGAGAAATCTTCACGAGGCTTCGCTTTTTTTTACGAGGGCGTTAGGTGTTTATTACTCGATGTTGAAATATCACCTTCGCGCGTCTTCCACTTTTTCACGCATTTGATTGACGAGGGGATTACAGGGATGCCGGTCGCTTTTTTTTCGTTATCGGAGCGATTAGCTGATTGGACAATTTGTAATCGTTTGTGTTGGGATTTTGGTTTGTTGAACATATTTTAGTCAAGTTGGGGTTGTTTTAAAATAAAATAAAGATTATACTGTAAATATTTTAAACAAAGCCACGGATTAGTAACTCTACTTTATTCGTTATTAAACGAGCTGTAATTATTCTCTAAAATCTCCTTTTCAACGCGGAATATGTAATTAAATTAAAGAACCGCAATTAAAATTGCAAATACTAATTCACACATTTTGATCATTTTTCTGGTGTTTTTGTTCAAAATTTAAGAAGTTAATTTAAATTCATTGAATATCTTTAATCGTACATCAACGCCAGTCTGTGAAAAATGTAATTAAAGGTCATCACAGTGAAGTGTGCGAATTTAGTTATAAGATTCACTGTATTCATAAATATTTTAATTCCTAAATCAAAAAGTAGCAATCGATATGATCCAGTTAACAACGGAGTTCATTACTGACTAAATGTTAGTGTGTTAATTAAAAAGTGAGAAAAAAATTTATTAATATGTATATGTAAATACAACCAGGAAACAAATGAAATATTATACCGCAATCTGTTAACTTTATAATACGGTAAATTCTTTGCAATTTTAACGACTTAAAATTATTATTTCTAATATTGTTCAAAAATATGAGTAATTATATTATTAAAAAATAATGAATTGTTTGGGTACATAACTACTTTTTATATTAATTAAAAGCAAATAGTGCTTAACGAGATCTTTTCATTGATGACATTTATGATAATTCCTTCAAGGCTTATGAGTTTTTCTTATCATCAATGTCCACCAAAGTAAATACTTTTAATTTAAATTTTTCAAGGACTCGTCACTAGCTTTTTGTGAAACTTGTAGTCAAGAGACTATATGGATTTCTATCCTTACTAAAAAAGAGAATGATGAAAAGTGAAGCCTCTATTGATTGTGATTGGTCAGTTTGACGCGGAGATTTG
>UXGC01001933.1:0-15455 GCA_900480045.1 Eurytoma adleriae | reverse complement strand
ATCGCGAGAGGCCGCCCTGATACTTCTTCGGGACCGCAGCGGTACCAAGCAACGCGTACGCGATTCGTCGGTAAAATTCGTATACCCGGTGTACCGCCGAGATCGTCGCTGTACTAAATTTTTTTCAGTGTAATTCTCTCGATGTAGTGGTGCTCAACTCACCTAATGTGAATTTTTAGTCCGTATTTCCTAGAGTACATCTTTCCACAATAAAGGCACTGATGACCTGTCTTCGATTTTCCAAGATTACTCACATAACTTTCCATTTGAGCAGCTTGAGTCAATGGAACTGAAGGTATCGGAGTCGGCGCGTGGTAAGGCGTCGCTGCTGGTTTTTCAATAGGTGGTAGTATAGCTGGTGAAAAACTTTCAGGTTTAGTCATGTAGGGCTTGAAAGCTGAATGCTGAAGACTCAACATCTTTTTCACTGGAGATGCTGGAGCTGACGAAGAAGATGAACAATAAGACAACGGGCCTGGAGAATTCGGTGAGTTCTGGTTCGATGACGTGGGCGAAGTTTGATTTGATGACGTTGAGGAATTGCTGCTGAATGATTTATTGTGATTTAAATTGTTCTTCTTATTCACGTTTGTCTCGATTAAAATTGGCGAATTGCGACTAAGGTTCGCTCCAGGGCTCATTTTCAGTTCAAAATTAAAAGGCGACTGAAAATAATTCTTTGAAGGCAACGGACGCGGAATGGAGTTAAATTCCTTTGCTAGTTGCGTCCACAAGAAGTTATTGTCGAGACTATTGCATTTTAATGCTAAGTGAATTTTCAGTGGATTCGGATGCTCAAAATGGTTATTACACTCGTGGCATATGTATTGATTATCTCCTGAAACGAAAAAGTTACAAATTTTAATTTTTTTCAAACGAATTACAATAAGATTAATAGAAAATCAAATAACGTATTCATACGCGTGAAAAGCAAGATTTTATGTGGCTCATTTTAAGAGAGTTCTATAGATAATAGAATTGACAAATTGCAGTTAAATAATGTTTTAAATATAACTGTGGAAATTTATTATTTTTATTCGCCGCCGTAAAGTATATAATTTTATGGAAAATCGTCATTTTATGGTCGAGTGAGACAGTAACGTATTTCATACTTTAATAGTAAAGTTTTAAAATATTTTTAACATAATTTACCTTGAATATTTATATTTGTTAAGTATGGCATGTTTAACATAGCCAAAACGTTTTCAGTAAACCACATAACTAGTGGCTCTCCTGGAGTTATATTCTTCATTGTCTTAAGTACGACACCTTTATCAGTTGTCATTAATAACATGTTGTAACTTTGACAATCTTTCGCGATTGTCACTATTTTCAACCAGCATGAAGCACTGATGTGTCGATCAACGCAATATAGCCGTCCGGAAGCATCTGCAATTTGTACCTGTCGATACAAAAAAATATTTATACATTTTTACATTATACAGGGTTTTCAAAAAGTATCTTCCCACCCCCACTTAATTTTGGAATGAACCACCTAAATAAAAACGATGAACCCCAAAGCCGATAGGATTTTTGCCGAAAATTAAAATGGAGAACTTTATTGTAAACTTCGATATAACTTTTTGATTCAACCTTGGAATGTACCTTGGATCTGTCCAAAATCAGGGAGGTTCGATTCTTTTTGAAATCTCTGTATAAAAATCGTAGGCGAATAGTCGCAATAACATAGTATATTAAGCACCTAGGAAGTAAAAGTAAAGAATGTCTCAGATCGCATGTAATTGTCGTCCGAGCCTAAGGCGAGGACGACAAACATGCTATCTGAGGCGCTCTTTATTTACTCCCGTGGTGCATATACTATTTTTTTGCACGGGGAGCATTAAAGACGTACCTTATTGTTTCCGCCCGCAGGGCGTGAAGTACGCACTTTAAGCGCCGTGTGTAAAAAACAATTAATGAGGTCGGATTTTCATCAACGACGGGTGATACTTTCATCAACAAACGGGTGGTACTTCCATCAACAAACTTTAATCATATCATTTTTTCATGTTTTAATAACAATATTGTGATAATTAATTTTAGTTACAAATGATTACAAAAGTCTGCTTATTTGAGAATTGTTTTAGTCCATGGAATGAGACAATATAGTATAGTATATAATATATACTTATATTTTTACAATAATATTGTAATATTATTAAAAAACTGTAATTTTATTATTTTACTATAATATTGTCATTTTGAAAAAGTATTTGAATTGCAAAAGTTAAGGGAGTACACTTGTTAAATGCAGGAATTTGAATACTAATCCGTACTCCTGCAGTGGTATTAACGTACTTAAAATATATTGTCTCATTTGTAGGGCTCTTACAAATCCCGACTTTTATTACTGTAGTAATTAAGGTACTTACGTATTGTACTCGAGGCGCCGGCTTTTGGCAAAGTCTAGACACGTCTATAATCTCTGTCGATGAGTCAAGACTTAATACGGTTGCAGCTTCGACGATGGGTTCGTTCTCCGCAAGCGGGTGACTCCGGACCGCGGGCATGGCTTTCGCCAGCGATCCGATACTCATGACTAGAGCGTTATTCTTCATTAACGGGTACATTTCGTTGTTTTTTCTTAAAATGTCCAACATTAGTGCTTATTTTCTCCAAGGCACATGTGGAATTGACTTAACGGTACTGTTTTCCAGTACAGTTCCGATTTTTCAATCTCTTAGGCGAAAACTTAATACTATTAATTGTGTTCAGACTAGTTGCACTGTTGAGTTGTGAGACTAGATTCGTACTCAATCGGTGTAGTGTTTAGTTTAGAGGTTGTGTTTCCACTTTCTTAGGCGAAAACTTAAAACTAATTGCTTGAGTTGCTGTTACGACAGTTCCACTATGAGTTATGAGACTAGAATCGATGTTCCGCGTAGGGTACAAATGTTCACTGGCCGAAGTTTCGTGAGTGGTGCTCTTTTATAGCTTCCGTCCAGTGGTGAACAGATAGAAGGTGGGGGTAGCTCCGGAGCTTATTTCAACTAGGAACGACTGAATTTCGCCCTACCCACCGTCATCCCCTCCATTGCAGAGCGACGGACTGTCTACAATATGTCTGCCGCCCCCCCCTGCTGGGGGTTAATTGTATTTAAAGAGCCATCAGACGCGAAAAAGGTCTCGTGGCCAGTAACTGGCACATCTACCTTAGTTTACAGGAGCCCACTTTTGACCACTGATTTTGTGATAAAAGAAAGATTGAAACCCGATCCCTAACAAAGTGGGCAATAAAAATTGGCAACGATAATGAAACCACTCGCTAAACCGGGGACTATTAATACTATTAGCAAAATTTGTTTCTACCGAAGGACTTCTATCGTCAAATTTTCAGTCTGTCGTCGGTGATTTATGGTTTCTTAGAATCCTTTTAATTAAAATTATATAGACGAATCAAATTAATTTAATACCATTTAAAAACGAAACTGTTTATTAAATTTATAATTTTAAAATAATACATTTTTTTTAATAAAAAGTAATAGTAAAAAATAAGTCATTTATCGTTCATCCTAAAGGGGGATTAAATTTTTATTTTTAATTACTTTATTTTATATTTTATTTCATGCATAATAGCTAAAATCTATTCAATCCTATTTTTCCATGCCATTTGGTACATAAACTGCATATATGCGATTATGCGATAACGAATACAAGGTAATATTTTTTATGTACTGATTGATACTTTCGATATCATAAATGCATTTTCGTGTAAATCATGAAAGAAAGAAAATTGTACCCATTCCCCCACTCGAACTAGACATATTATTATTATTATTATTATTTGTAATGTATATAAACGTGGTATATATATATATATATATATATATAATATTGTCATAAAAACAAAAGCAGTAATAAAAAAAGGACATTAAGTATAATAAAATTTTGTTATTAAGTATAATTCTAGTATTGTGCTTGTAATTAGTTAGGGTATCATAGTACTAAGGTTTATAAGCTTCAATAATCGGCGAAGGCTTGTGGCAGATTATCTATTAATGACCTGCTGTATAAGAGTACGAAACAATAGCGGATTACCTGGATGTCAACATTGTACCAGCTGTATTCGAGATTACTTACAGGTGCTTGCTTATTCACTCGCACACCTAGACATTTTAATAACTCTATATTCATCATAGAATATACGCAGTAAATTTTCTTACTAAATTCAGTCGTAATTCATCTTCACTAACTAGACTAGACAATAAAATGCATTAGTACAGACTGACACAAACGTTCGAAATATGCAGTATTCTTAGCTGGCAATTTCACCCTTTGTAAGCTACCGAAATTTGAACTGGAGAGCTTGAAAATGTTTCGCCACTTGGAGTACTTGTCCTTCGCACTAGCAGCATACTAGCGGCTTGTGTGTATTGGCTCACACACGTGCACGTGTGCATCTGCCTGACTGCACGCGGTTGTGACCGACTCCCTTGCTTACCACTCAAGTTTCCTTGGACCCCCTCAGCAAGTGCTACTCAATCCACTTGCTATCTTTTGCCCTTTCTCTCCCCCGCTCCCTGCACTGTTTTAATCCCTTCTTAAATAAATCAAAAGTACGTGCTATTTATATTCTAATATAAAAAACTCGAGCTTAATCATTTTGATAGAAATAATAGAAACAATAAAAATTATTTCATAGATTTATTTTATTACGATAATAATGATTAAACAATGAATTTCAGAAAAAATAGGAAAGCTTTCAAGAGCAGTGTCGAAAAAGTGAATGTTATCTCGTAATTGTTTAATGCCGATATTTTGATAGTAACGTGGCCACATGTCTCGCACTGAAAATCATACAACAACACGCCGACCCGCGCATATATTTCTTCTTCGACGTCTCCCCTATTTTATATTCGCTACTCACTCCTCTGAAAAATCAGGGTTTACATCAGTGGGCCAGGAGCAAAACCGCAAGCGCGGAGAGAAATTAAGAGGGGGAGAAAGATCCGCAGCAAGTGTTCCGGCGTGACCAATGGGCGCTTGCACGCATGTGTGCGCTCACCAATGCGATATTAATATCGCGATTATCATCTACGTATTATCGCGAGACCCCCGCATTTGAATCCTGCAATGGTTGACCCTAGCTTGCCAGGATCCCCCTCTTATTCCTTTCCCCCCCTCTCTCTCTCCCCGCTCCCTCTTTTATTTTTTTCTTTCTCTCTTGTAACTATACGGATTGCATCTTACGGCACTGGTTGTGCACGTTTAGCTCTGTCGAGTAAAATTATCGTAACTTTCTAGGCTTTGCTAATAACATACGCGTAAAAGTAAATGCGTAGTCAATAAATAAAAAGCATGTTAATTTTTAGCAATTATGCTCACAGTCATTTTTAAAAATATTCTTAAGCGATATAGAAATAAAGTGTATATTTAATTATTATTTCCTTTGTAAATTTAATTTAAGTAAGCTAGGAAGTAAACTAATGAAGTAAACTGATTTGTAAGTGCGAACAAATTTAAGAAAGAAATTAAATTCTGCCTTTCAATAACAGCAAAATTCATAACTCGCGACTAGAAACGCACTCATAGTTTTATTGGTTTTATAATTCGATTTTAATCTCGGGAAAGTTTCGAACAGATCCGCGAAATTAGAACCTAAATATTGTGTATTTGTCATTAACTTATACTTATAAAGTTTGTAATTTTTTACTGATCTTGTAATATAATTTAACTGTATACAAATTTTTGGTTAAATATACGTGAAAAAATAAATGTACAATAAATTAATTATTAATTATTAAACTCATATCTTAAAAGACATTAAAAGCATAAAAAATCTTATAAATGAAAATATTTTATTGTAAGTAGTTCATATTTTTTCACAGAATTTGATCTAACTATAATTATAAATAGAAAATAATTAATTTTTAAACAAAATTGTATCACTACTTCCGGTCATCTACGATATACATTGGTAGGTGCCAGACCGTACAACAAAAGCCACCATAATTTCAGATGGCCGAAGTACAGCCAGTCATTATATCTTGGACCGTCAAAGTCGTCACGCTTGTACCGCTGCTGCAAAAAGACGCAGGGTGCGAGAGGGGTGCACGCGGGGAGAAAAGCGTGAAGAAAACTTTATTGTGTATACCGCGTGCGATCAGTTTGACGTGCGCGCGTGTAACGCAACCATTGTTGTATGGTGGTTACACTGGCGGAGCGACCCCTGAATTACGATCGGGATCACCCGCGTCTAGGGAGCCTGGCCATAAAGGCAATTCGTCGCGGTTCTGCAAGTGTCAAAAGTGCGATTCTAATGGTGGCGCGGGCTGCCGCTGTACCGGCGAACTCGCGGTGCAACTGCGGGATATTAATAATTGACCTCTTCGACGGGCCACGTCGTCACCCATCATTGCTAGTCCTTTGTACTAAACGCAATACATATCTCTTTTAAAGATCATTTTGTTGCTAAAATATAAATTTTATACATGAATTACTAACAAATATACTAAAAAACAGGAAATTTTTAATTTTTGCATTTAATTGTTGTACATATACAGCAAAACTTTAGAAATATTAATTTATTTTTATCTTATTAAATCATTTATAATCATGTCGTTATTTATACGTGACACGTTTAAGTAGCTAAGTAGTTAAAATGTATCATCTAGTAAGACCATTAAAATCCCGCAGTCAAGACTGATATTCAAGCGCTCGAAGAGAAGTCGCGGTATAAGAAACATAGTTGATAGGTGGCTAACGTAATTATGCAAATGCAGAAAGAAAAGATAATTGTTTTGGCTCTATATACGTACGTCAGTAAACACTTTAGCGGCATTCTCGCTGTATATCTTTTCTATTTGAATTACTGAGTCACGTGCCGCGAACATATTGCCCGCGTTCCATTGAGCTCAAGTGCCGGGTAACTTGACACGTGACCATCTGATACCCTTCAAACAACTTGCTGCATTGCCTTTTTGCGCGGTTACGTTAAACTATTAAGTTTTGTTTGCTAGATTTAGAAAGTCAATCCAGACTACGATTCACGTTTATTTTTATAAGCATTGTACTAGTTTCTGCGGTACTGCAGTTTTGCTTTAATTAATAGCTTGTATATCTTCATTTATTTAATAGATTCTGACATAAGTATGCGTTCTGCAAAATTTGTTTTTCAGTTCGTCAATATTTCTCTTTTTTAACTATATTACATTGATTTGTTAACATATTAATTAAAAAGTTAACTAATAAATAAAAAATACAAACAAATCTGTAATTAAATTAAGTTTGTCATTTTTACTTTATTTTTTTTCTATTCAAGTGTTTTTATCAGATTATACAATTTTTTGTGATCGAAAATTCTGCTGCCATTGAGAAAATAAGCGCAATGTATTAAATCGGTCACCGCATAAGTAGCTGATTGTCATAAAGGAGAAGTAGCGCACGTGCAAGTACAAAAAGAGAAGATCGCACCTCTTGATAGAGCGCTTTTTTATTTTCGTTCGGGACGCAGTGCGTAATCATATATAGTCAGCCAGTGCATTCCCTACCTTCATCCATATATGCACTAGAGCCGCAGCGAGAGATAAAGAGAGAGAAAGAGAGTAAGAGGCAGGTGAAATGGCTTGCATGACAGAATAATATATATCTGGGCTACCCTTTGCGCGGTGGGCGCACTACGCCTCTCGTGCTAACCCCCTTAAAAAACACGATTCACTTGGCACACGAGTTTTCCAAAGTGAAAGATCGACGCATGGCAGTGACAAGCGAGCGCACTCCCCGCCCCTTGGTTCATTTAATCCAATACACAATATGCCGGCCGTCCCCACAGATCAGCCGCTCTCTCGCGCTCCGGAGCTTCCTGCCACTGGGGTAGTATTTAACGAGGGCTGCTGGCTTTTTAAAGCGATGCCGACCTCAATTCTCCATTAAACCTCATCCTATTATGATTGATATCTTCCGATGAGACAATTGATTCTGAGCTGTTTTTTTCGCTCTTTCTAAATCTTTATTTTTTAACAAAAATGTTATGTCTTGCATATTTTTATTACAAGCACTTTATTCACTTGTTTACGTAACATGTAACAAGACATCAAATCGACGCGTTTTGATTTTTACTTAGATGTCCATATTCTTCAGTAAATTTCAAATATTTCCTACAAAATTTCGGTAATTGTGGCGATGTAGCGATAAGTAAATGAAAATTTAATGAGCTTTGGTATAGATATATGCAATATTTTTTTTGGCAGGAAACCAGGTCTCACTTACAGTACAAGTGTTTGAGCTTTTTAAATTTAAATTAGCCGAGTGAGTAAGCGAAGCGACCTGAAGGCTAACAGGGGAGGCTTAGGGCTAAATTACCGCGAGCAGGCAACCAAGACTGTAGTTTCTAAATTAGAAAGAAGATTTGAGGGTTTCTCAAAACGCCTGCATATACTGAAAAGCAATATTGTCCCTGCCTCATTAGCTGGGCTTTTATTTATCTTTCATTTATGGTAGTATTGGCTAGGTAAGCTAGACCTTTGACCAAAAATTGACCTGCCCTTCTTCAAGACAAGTAAACGCAGGTTCATAATATAATAAGCGTTATTAAATTGAACTAAAAAGCAGTGGAACAGTATCCATAGCGGAGATTACAGATTATATTAGATTAAACCCTTTTACTCTATTTAAATTATACATTGCATATTTAGGTGAAACTTAAGTTTTTCTAATAAAACACCCATCAGTTTCTATTTGTTTTATTTATATTAGCTAACATTTTTTGTGGCTACGAATGGGTAAGTCGATTTAGCTCGTACGCAACAAGAAGTCACTTTCTAAAAAGGTGTTTTTTATACACTCGAGTATACATCTGGACTTCGTGATATACGTAAATTAATATATTAAATTAAATATTTTTCAATGAAAATTTTAACAACTTAAACTCGGTAGCACAAGCCCTAGATAGAATAGAAGGCATATCACTCGATTGGTCGCAGTTGACAATTGGACGTTGCCGGACTTCATTCACCAGAAATTTGTTTCGAATATCGCATGGCGCTAAGCAAGAATCGCATCGCTTCTGTCGTGCAAAATTCGCAAGGCACTGTTGCTCAAATAGCAACATTTCCTTACGAATCTTGCACGACGGAGGCGATGCGATTATTGAATAGTGTGGCTGACCACTGCCTCGGCTTCTCCACTAAATTACTATAGGCCCAGCGCGACCACGAATTTAATCGGTTGCAAGCTTTCGTAAACCAATTTTAAGCACTTACTATAAAAACCTTTTTTAGAATGAAAGGACACTCTTATAAAAGGATTCTTTGAAACTCATAAAAGTTTATCAAAAAATCCATTTCTAAGCATAATTTTGTTTATTAAAATAGTTGTGAAATCGTTTCGTGCATCAATACAGAAAATTTAAGGTACTCGAAAAGACCATTTATTTATAATTGAATACAATTGATTAAAGTATTTAATATTTATTTATTTATCCTAAATTAAAGCACTAACAAAATATGATATAAATTTGAAGTTTGGTTCATCCGCGCTACCAACGTCGATTTATTTCTTCGTCGCTTACGGCCCGAGAGTAACGAAGCCGACAATTTTCTTGGAAGTCGTCACTGCTTGTAAACGGCAGAACCACCATAATTTTTCGCTAGGAAATTAGCAAATCTTTTAAGATCGGCAAACCCAAAGTGTCGTTATTTAGGTGCAACGGGTGTAGCAAGAGCGGGCACTCGCTCCGCGAGAGGGCATTAGGTGGATGACACCGTCACAGACTTAAAGCGAAATGTCGTTAAGGCGGTGGTGGGACCACGCGTTAAGAGAAGTGAGCAACCGGCGTCCTCTTCTTGCTTACCCGAATGCTACCCGAGATCTTAACTTTCCTATCTCCGAATCTGCGATCTCCTTTTACAGCCTTTTATTTCGCTTCCTTCGGTCGTACCTTGTCGCGAGCCGCGCCTAATTATTCTGCAAAAGTATATTGTTCCGCGGTCCGTGTCCCCGCATCGGAGCGGGCAGAGCGGGCAGGAATTAGAAAATTGTCTTTTAGGGACTTCTGATGTTCGCGATAAAAATATTAGCCGCACCACTGATCGTATCCCAAAGATAAAAGCTTAACGATGGTTATACGACGGTAGCTATGGACACCACGGAATCGACGTTTCGCTTCGCGTTTATCTAATTTTTTTTAATACCCGCTTCTAGGAGTATCCTTCATTATTTTAATACTGACAAAAAATAAATATAAATTTTTTATGCTATTTAAAATGCAGTTTCAGTCAAACTTCTGAAGTAATAAGTAATTTTAGTTATATTGTTCTTGCGCGAAAAAAAGTCGTGTAAACAATTAAAATGGATAGTGCACCGTCCGAAGGCTTTGTTTTTCATGCAGAGGGGCGAGAGACCCATCGATGATCAGTGTGGGGTGGTGTGCGCCGAAAGATGGATGTGCTCTGCAGCTGTGTACACTGCTTAATGTAGAGAGTGCAGATACAAGGGGGTTGAATCCCATTGCTGGTCAAGGTGTTCCTAAATCGAAAGCTAACTTGTTTTTCATTTAACCAGAGTGAGCAAGGAGCGCTTGGTAAAGCGATTGCACATTTAAGGATTAACGCTTTACTTCAATTATGCTCTGAAAAGATAAGTCAACAATTTCAGATTGCTTAAAAAATAACTTGCGGAAAAGTATAAATACGTATAATAAAACATTTGCAAAAAATGTAAGAAAAACAAATAAATGGGATTACTGCTTCAAGCATGTGCATTTAAATTAACAATAATTTGTTTAATAAATTAATCTGGAGAATAAAATACCACGATGAAATCGTAAATCGCGACAAAATACTTCATTAAAAATGTTAGGTACACGACAGTGAAATTCTAAAGCAGTAACAAGATTTATTGTTTACTTAAATAGGAATAGAAATAAATAAAAATAAAACTTAAAAGATATTTTAATACACCAGTGCACTAATACGTATTATTTTTCAATCAAATAAGAAAGCTATTTGATTATTTTGTTTAAATTCTTAATGTTTTATAACTTATCTAATTTAATAAATAAGAAAAAGAAAGATAAACTAATGCATTAACTTTATAAGAGTGGACAGCTAAGGTGGGTTCAATAATAAAATGGATTAACTATGTTTTTTAACTTGTATTTACAAAAATCGTATAATGTCTGCTTTGGTTATAATAAAATGAGTATTTTTAAAATTATTGTATCAAATTTGATGTTACTGCAATGTATAGTATTGATCCAATTAAAATTTTTAGCATTATTAAACTTGATTGTACAGTTATAAACTTAATCCAGATGATTTTCGGATTCGTTATTTTCGTTTTCCTCTTCATCAGATTCTCCCTTGCAAATTTCTTCTATACTTTCTGCTTTTGATTTTCTCGCTGTATCGTATTCTTCACCCAATTTTCTGTATGCTTTAGCTCTACTTTCGATGATTTCTTTTACAATTTCTGAAAAATAAAATTTCACTAGTTTAGTATAAATCTATCAAAAATTAAAACGTTGAACTGCAATTTATTTTTTAAGAATTTCACTATTTTAAATAAGAAATAGTTTTAAAGTCCTAATCGTGCTATTTTTATAATAAAACGAAACTGGTAATAATATTTGTTAATAAAAATGCATCTTTTAACTACATTCGTTAATTATTTAAAAATTTGTATTTACCTACAATTTATTCAGTAAATGTTACTGTAATATTCTATCAGAATAAGAAATATAGCTTCAGAGATATAACAAATTACCTGTTCGCAAATCCTAGAAAATGTACTTGATCTAATCTAATTCTATTATTTATTTCGTTTGGGAGCCTAAGTAGGATTAAGCACAATTACTATTTGACTCATACATTTTGCATAAGATCGGATACGTTTGGTCATTCGAAAATTAGGAGCTTTGCCTAATTTTAGTATCATTTACTTAAAATGGGTGGACAGATCTTAGTTTTACAATTGTAATTTATGTACATCATTTAGCGAATAATTGTTACAGGTAGCAGTCCTAATTACACTATGATTTGAATCCTCCATCCAAATATTGTCAGCCGAACACTATCCTCTCTGCTACACTTACTATGTTGTAGGTACGTTTTTAAACGAAGGAGAATAAAATATCCAAATAAACGAAGGAAAATAAAAAAATTCTAGTAGACAAAGGAGAATAAAAAATTCTAATAAAAAAGGGGAGCTTCGCTTGATTAATAATCACGTAAATTTACCTTCTAATATTTCTCTACTTTGAACAACAGTACCCATTTCTTTCTTCACTTCTTTCATGAGCCATGGCATAAATTCTTCCTCCACATCTAAAAATAGAACAGTAGTTTTTGATTAATTTGTTAATTTGTTTTAATGAACTTCTGAGTTATGAAGCTTTACAAAAGACTGCAACTCGTAAAATTCCAAATAAGGAAAGCAAAAGTATGAGATGAAACTACAACATTATTTGCAGCTTACAAATTGTTCATAAAAATCTCTTAATTATTAAGTACAAACATTTATTATTGCTTCAATTTATGTAATCTTACTCATCTTTAATATCAGAAGTCCTTAACGTTTATTAAGAAAATATCGATTTTATTTTATTATCGACTTAAAATATTTGTAGAAAATAAATACGGTAAAATCGGTTATTAATAACAAATGTACCTGCTCTTATTTCGTCAAGTAGGAAGCCAGATATCTTGAGACTTTCTAGAACTGCTGGAAGAAGCTCTGCAATATAGCCTGTAAGAAGAACGGCTGCGGCTACGCGTTCCTCCGTTTCTTGTTGCGTTTTTATTGCCTCTTCGTGCTGTCTCACTCGCCGATCCTGCGTAATAAATAAAAAGATATTCAGTTCAGTTAAGGAACCTATAAGTGCATTTAAGGATTTTTTATTTGCAATTTTTTTCAACATTAGCACCTTTTCTTCACGAAGACGTCTATCTTGCTCCTCGAGCCTTTGTTGCTCGGCCTTCTCGGCTGCTCTCAGTTCAAGGAACTTCCTTTGCTGCTCCCGCAATGTTGCAATTTCCTCTTCCTCGAGAACTTCGATCAATGCTTGCTCGATAGTTTTACCAACTAAAACCTCGAGTATAGGCTGCACTTCCACGTCGTAATCGAATAGCTGTAAGATAATTTTTTTTCAGTACTTATATTTTTTGAATTTTTTAACTTAATACAAAGATTGCAGATCTGCATTAAACTACTTTTTTGTAATTATAAGTCTTTATAATCAATTTAACAAATTATTAAATATACATTGTGAACATAATATCACTGAAAAATTGATATTTTAATTTAAAAGAATATGCTTATCAATATTCTTACATCGCCAGGTTCAATCTGAGTACTTGCATCTTCACCCCTTTTTGGCGGACAAAAAGGTGGAGTGGCAGGTCTCTCTAAAAAGTAATCTGTTTGAACTGCAACTTCTGATTCATCCGGCTTTTCAAACAGCTGCAAATAAAGCATAATTAGTCATTTCCTCTAAAATATTCGTTTTACGCGTTGTCATTTCGTCGCTCCCAATGAAAAAAACGAAGAAAAACTCATATTCCTGAATTCCGTGAATGTGCTTTTGCGGCGAAACTTCCAAATGGACTTTTCTTCGCAGCGGAACTCTGAAAAGTACTTTTATCGTAGCTGTTTGTAATTATGTTAGTTTTCGTGACAAGCCATTGTAATGTCATCTTTTCATTAGGAGCGACGTTTTACTCTTTATTTGCTACATTAATTTTTCGCAGTTAACGACTAAAGCTTAAAAAATTATAAGCTTCCAACGCGTAGGCGACTTTTATAGCTGAGACACTATCACAAATTGACTTATGTTAGGCAGGCGAATCTTACAGTTGAGATGCAATGTGAGCATAAGTTTGTATGATTTTTTTCAATCAAAATTGTTTGTAGTGAGCAATAAATTTAACTTATTTAGTTTTAATTTCACATGAATATTGCGCTCTTTTTACAAAAGCCTGGATCACGTTACAGCCGCATTGCAAAGTAACTTCTATACGTGGCATTGTAAAACGGTAGCTCGTTCACCAGGTCAGTGACTAATGAGTATTTGACCCAACAAAACGCGGAAATTGAGATTCATTGGATTAGATTAGTAATATTACCGGCGGTAAGTCTGTACTCCGAGTCTAGACAGGGCCGGGTAGACCCGACATTGGGTACATTAGCTGCAGGTAATACTATGATTTATTGACTGCACCTTGTAAATCTGAAAATGTGAAATTTCACTTAGAAAATGTGAATAGTGACATTACATGTAAAAAATCATTCACATATTGAATAAGTGAACGACTTTTCACATACAATATGTCACTATTCACATTTTCTAAGTGAATTTCACGTTTTCAAATTTCTTATATGTAAATATTTATAATTGTTAAGGGGGATATTAAACTTTAAAACAAAAATAAGTTACAAAATGACTATAAGACGTTATGATGTTATATGTTACGATTATAATTTTTTTGTATACGAAAAAGTAGTTTATATTGTGCCACTAGATGACGAAAACTTGATCTGAAAAACCTTATACATACTGTTACCTTACCGTCACCCCTATCGAAAAAAAGGATATTTTATTTTTTATTAACGTATTTTAAATGTACATTTTCGATCGAATTTTTTATGTTGACAATGACTTAAAAAGAATGCCATAAATAACATATTACGTTTTTTTTTTCAGGAAAAAGGAGTTCGCATTAAATAAATTATTATACAAATTATTATACAAATCGTACTATTTCAAAACAAATTTGGATGACTTAGCAAAAATAAAAACATGATTAGAAAATTTGTATTAGAAGGTACAAGGGTAAGCAGTTTTCTTTTACTAGTAATCAACCTTTCTCTTCAATAAGATATTGTGTTTTATGTGTTAAAATTTTAATATTTCACTGAAAGAAATATTGTTTTATATTGTTTCTTGATATTCACTCGTAAAAGTAGACAACAGATAGATTTTATAGATAGAATAATTAGGGTGTAGACTTTATATATTGATTACATAAATATCAATGAGCTATTTTATCTAAATTAATTTTTCTATTTTCTAGCAAAACCCAACCCGTTTCACGCTCAAATTTCCTTATTTATTTACTCACACGTAGAATCCATTATAATTTTTGAGGTTAGAAAACTTTGAATTTTGCCGCCATTCAACCGGATATACTCATAAACCAATCGTATTGCGTTTTTAAATGCTTCACATCCTGCCATCGTTTGCTTAAGAGGATCTTATACCTAACATTTTTTTCATTTAAAATTACCTAAAACATAAAAAGGAAACATCTATTAAAATTTGTAGTTAACATTACATATGAAAGTATATTGCATTTCGGATAAAATGAGTATAGTTAGAAGTCTATAGACCTATTTTATATTAAGTTATGTCAGTTTCAGAAATTTGGCTCGTATGATACTTTCAGCTTCAACGGATTGATCAATTTTCATGGGGTTTGGCTTAAATTGTTGGTAATTAATGTCATTTCCGTGTGAAGAGT
>UXGC01001932.1:0-15467 GCA_900480045.1 Eurytoma adleriae | reverse complement strand
GATCGCGGTTGATATATAAGAGCGGTTTGCAAGTATTCTAATATAATAAATACCGACCCAGTGTTTATATAAATTACATGTTAGTCTGAATGCGCTGCCCTAAGGAACACCGCATTCGCCAAACAATTTATTTATTAATCCACTTGTGAAACGTTTCAGAAACGTTTCAGAAACGTTAGTTTTGAAACTGCAGCAGACATTTTAACGTTTCAGAAACGTTTCTGAAACGTAATCAAAACTAACCAAGCAACGTTTCCTGGTTTCCAGGACGACGTTTCTTCAACGTTTCTTGCTATCTGGGTAGCTAAAGGTCTGAAAATTTTTTTTGGTCTGCGTTTCCGTAATCTGACATTTTCATATATTTCTTGATGCAGACCATGGAAATCAACGTTTCCATCCCGCGCCGGAGTAACGTTAAAATAAACTTTGAAAATCAACGTTTACTATGAACTTGTGAAACGTTGAAAAAAGGTTTAAAATCAAGGTAAATCAAGGTTTCATCAACATTTTGAAACGTTTCAATTTCAATTTTTGAGACCACAATTGTTGGTATGTAATGTGACAATTAAAGGGTTAACGTTTTTTTTTTAATTTAGATTTGAGGGGATGTAAAACACATAATTACAGAACTCTACCTGCTAATGACATCTACATTTTCTTTGTTTTTTAAAAACCAAAACAGATTGGGTATTTGCAGGAAAAAATATATACATTATAAACCATCTAACAAAATATTGAAAAATAATCGACTTGTATTTTTTCTTTTTTCAATTTAAATTAACAAAGATATAGCAGATTAATAATGATGAAGTTGAAAAAAGAAAAAAATACGTGTCCATTATTTTTTTTTTTCAATATTCCATCAGACATACAGTATGACGAAATTCAAAAAAATTTTCTCACAAAGATCCAATTTGCTGAAAAAACCCAAAGAAATACAAATTTTTGCTACAATTCATCGAGTTGAGTACATGACTTTCATAAAAATATCAATATAAGGATATATATACCCTTACGAAAATATCTAGTAGGAATTAATCCTACAGGAATAGATATCCTATATAGGAAATCTTAAAGGAATTCTGTAGACAAAGGCAAATTATTATAAGTCAATAATATTGACTATCCTATCACAAAGGAATTATATAGGAAACCCATGTACACTTTGGTCGAATACATTCGCAGGAGGGTCAATGATTATTGTTAGCTAAAACATTTATGGTACCATTAAAACAGAGTCATCATATTGCGCCACTCGAATAGTCGCGCCCAGCCAAGCGTGATTTTTGTTTGCATCGGGATATGGATCCCTGTGCGAGTAATCGTAATCCACTTCGTCTACGGGCCACTCGGAGCAATGGTTTTCGGACGCGCTGGTACACAAGTAAACGGCGCCAGGTTCAATGACATCGCGCTTTTCGTCCCTCGAAGAGTTAGCCCTCGGTGCTCCGACGGCCACCGGGGATTCGTCATCCGAACTGACAAGAGCCACAGAGTAGCCGAAGTAACTTTTGCGTACGTTCGAGGGATGAGGTTCTTGAAAAACTGCGGCATTGTGCACGTCCAGGTTGTAGCCGCTTGCGAGCGCCAAGTAAGACAGTACGAGCTGAACGATGACAGGTTTCATTATGTTAATACGTCTGATAGATTTTTACAAACTTTGTACAGCGAAGATTTTATTTTGGTCCAGTTTGTTTTAGTAAAACTTATAATATAAACGCCACTCCAATAGTAATGTTCTTTATTTGCGGTAGCCACTATTGTATTACAAATTTGCTTGCAAATTGAAATGTCAACTGAGGAAAGTTAATAGCACTAAAGTGAGTAAGAGATATTACAGAATCAAATAGACTACTGCGTTGGAACGTAAAACTATGCAGTGAATCATGAAGAGTTTTGATAAACTATAGTTACACATTTTAAAAGTATTTAAAATTTAGATAAGTTTTAAATTCTGTATAAAACAGCAATATTTCTAATTCATTGATGATAATTTACTTAATGATAATTTCGCATTGTTTGAAGCACAGTAGTGGCTTATCGCTTAAAAATGTATTCAACAAATTTCTTGTAGGGGAGTAGGTCTCAGTGTCACAAAATATTGTTCAATAAACATATATGCCTTAAGACAGAATCATTGAAGCAACGCACATATTTTTCATCAAAGAAAGAACAGTTTGTTATGTTTTAAACTTTTTATTTGATTTTAAAAATGACTATAATCAACTTTAAGTAATAGAAATACAAGAAAACTGATTACATACAAGTCTTCATTTGTCTTCATTTGTTTTCTTTTACGCTTCACTAAACTAAATTAAACAATAAAAATGAATTAGAGAGTAGAAATGAATTTGATTTATATAGAATTATTGTATTTTCACCAAGAACGTAACGATAAAAACTTATTTCACTCGAACTTTCCCATCACACGAATCGCGTTAACAGTACATGTATATTTTGTTAAGCATTATTGATATCAAGATGCATATTACATGCATATACATATATCTACACTGTAGAGTCCTTTTTTCGCTCTATTTTCAATTCGTTATTCAAATTACCATCGTCTACTATCCAAGGCTTAAGCATAATAAATGATTAATTTTCATATCAAATTGATGTCAAATGCTTATATAAAAAAAAAAGAAAATAAAAATGCCATAAGAAAAATAAACTTTTACGATTCTCAAAAAAATGATGAAATAATCAAAATTTCAGGGTAATTGCTGTTACTCCAAGAAATTCATGAAAACTTTTTTCATTCATTATCGTATGAAAAATTGGACCTTAAAAGCAACGGCGAAATCAAAAATAAATCACAAGATATAACAAAATTTTGCAAAATATCTAAATTCACGCACACAGCAGTTTAAGTAATTTATTTTGAAAAATTTTAAATTAAAACGTGTGATTTACTATTTCAGATCATTCTTGAATTTCCGTAACACGAAAAACCCTGCGAATCGAAGTACCATGTACAAACAAAGAAACAGATGTTTGGAGGGAGTACGACAGTAACAATTACACATACAACTTATATTTCGTATTATATAAAAATATATGTAGCTCGAGGAATCACAGATTCACTATGTACACGCACGAGGATCTCCAGTGACACATCCCCGCCCGGGGTCTCGCTCGCTCAGTCGTCGGAGGATTCGCTGCTGCTGGGCGAGGGTAGCATCACTCGTTTTCTGTATCCGCGCCTCGCCACGTCCACCTTCTTCCTGAATCTCTCGAGATTCTTGACCATGCACTCGCGGTCGGAGCTCTCGGCGCGGGCGCGCCGCCACGACGGCGCCTTCTCCGCCGTGGAGGCGTGGTTCTTCTCGGTGGAGACGCCGGAGGTGATGCCGCTGTCGGAGTTCCCGGCGTGGCGCGCGCCCTTCACGGGCGTCGCCGACGTCTCCTTGTCCGCGCCGTTGGGCACGCTGGCGGCCGCCGGCTCCCGCCGGGCCGAGTGGTTGTTGCACTCGGCCTCGTTGGCCGTCTTCAGCCGCTTGCCCTTGACGCGGGTGTTGCGCCGGGCCTGGCTCGCGGCCGCCGAGATTTTGCTCTTGTTGCGCGCCGACACCTTGCGCTTCGGCAGCTCCTTCGCCGAGCTGTCCGAGTCGCTCTTGGCGACGCGCCGCTTCTCCGCGCCGCTGTTCTCCTCGGAGCTGCTGCTGCTCGAGCGCAGCGCGAGCTGGCGGGGCTCCGCCGGGAGGATGCTCGGCGCGTTGAAGCGCAAACGGCGACTCGTCACTCCTTTGCTGGTGCTGGGCTGGGTCGCGTCGACCGGTTGCTGGAAAAAATTTAACGATGATTATCTCGTTTTTAAGACAGTAAGATTTTTTCAGTTTTTCGGAATAACGATATAAATCTATTTTTCATGTTTTTGAGATATTTTCGTATAAATTTTTTTTAAATACACATGTGATATAGTTAAGTGAATTTATCTTTCTTTATATTCTTTATAAACAGATTATTTACAAATTAACTTCAAAACTTATTTAAAAAAAAATAAAACAAAATTGTTAATAAAAAGTCTTTTCCTTGGTTAATCTACACAATAAGCTTTGATTGTTTTATGGCCATTTCAATTAATAAATCTGATGTAATCAGATTAACTTTGAAAAAAAAAAAGAATTTAAATCGTTATTCCGAGATACTACAAAATTAAGTTTATAATAGTGGCTTGACTATCTAAGCTTATGAGCTAAAGTAACGTATTTACTGATAATTCTACAAGTGATTTATATAAATTGAAATATTTCCATTTAAAGAATTCAAGTTTTAGTACAATTATTATTATTAAAAATCTTCCATTAAATTTAAAGCGGCGTTTGACTATTTCAATGCATAAATTATAATGTATTACTGATAAATCTAGTAATATACGTAAATTAATATACTTCCATTTAAAGGTAGAGTGAGGTCAGAAAATCTTTTTCTCTATTTTCAATCATTTTCCTAATCTAGATGAATATTTAAATGTAAATATTTTAACCAATTTTTAACTCAATTAATTCATTTTTATTTAAGATATAAAAAAATTGTTCTAAAAACTATTTAAATTTATTAAAATAAATGATATTAAACGTAGTATTACTTGTAACCTGCTAATTCTTTTCTGCAATTTTATATTTAACTCTTCGCATAGTTTTGTAATGTATGATATGCTCAAGTGGAAATTTCCACTACAGAAGACTGTCACTTTTTGCACTACATGCTTTTTAGAACATTTTTTATATAGATTATATAAAAATGAATGAATTAAGTGAACAATTTATCACAATAATTAGATTTCCACATATTTAAAAAAAAATCATGTAGATTAGGAAAATAATTAAAAATAGAAAAAATTACCACCTCACTCTATCCTTAAAAAAATTCAAGGTGCTTACATAGTGCTTATAATTATTCTTATCCTTTTGTGCTTGTCTCTTTGTGCATTGCTCTTCAGGCTCCGTGTCGCTGTCGTCCTTGGCGTTGTTCCGTTTTCTGCGGGCCCTGTTCCGTCTGCAGGACACCCTGCTGCTGTGTTTCCTCTTCAATCCCTTTGATCTGATTGTCATTTTGTTCGCCTTGCTCTTGGCGGCTCTAGCGTTGCTGTTGTTGGCCTCCTGCTCGCTCGCCGAGCCGGACTCGCCGGCGTTGGCCGTCGCGGCCGTGGAGCCGGACGCGTTATTCGTCGTGGACGAGGTCGTCGAGCTGTTGCTCTTCGACTGGGCGCCGTTCTCGAGCGCGGCCAGGCGCATGATCTTCTCGCGGCGATTGGCGATCAGCCGGGTTATGCGATTCGGCGACTCCAGGGGACGCTCGACCGGCGAGGCGCGCGTTAGTATGCTAGTGTCCAGGAAGCAGCGAAGCAGGTGACGATCCGACGAGTCCACAGAATCTTAAAAAAAGATATTGATTTTTAAAGGATTCTCAAATAATTGATCTAGCTTATTTTGTATTTTTATATTTCTCACATTTACTGCTTTAGTTTTTTTTTATTTCTGTACATTTCTTATATGAGTTCGACGTTATTCTTCTTATTAATAAATTATAATTTGAAAAGAATTTAAAGAATAACAGATATGAGTAGAAAGAAAGTACTTACCATCTGAATCAGACAAATTATTACGATCTGTAGCATTATTGTTTTCATGTTCACTTGGAGTCTGCGGAGTGGGAATGTCTTCGGAACTCCAGCTTTCGATTTCTCGTTGGACGAGCGAATCGAAAAATGCCATCATTCTTTGATCTTCATCAGTTGATTGGTGACTGTAGTCGTGAGTCATGAATTGGCCACTTCTCAAAACTAAGCCAATGTATTCGTCGTGCGTGTAAACCCTACGTTGCTTTTCTTCTTTGTCGTCTTCTCTCTAAAACAGCAAAACGAATGTTGAAGATCGAAACTGCGATCTTTGAAATATCAAAATATATATATGTAGACTGTTTAATTTACCCGTAAGCCTCCTGAACACTTTCGACTGAGTGGAAACGGGGACCACAACTTAATAATTTTTTCAACGCCAGAAGAAGCGAGGATACAACTTGCTTGGTTATATCGTACGTGATTAACGATTGATCTGTGGCCGCGTAAAATTATGTGAGCAGAATCCACCCATTTTTCGTCATCATCAGTGGGTACTTTCCACATGTATAAATTAAAGTCATCCGAACCTATTTAATAATTTAAACAAATTAGAATTCGCGCATAAAAAGCTTTTCTTGTTTTATTTTATGACAAGTTATTTTAGTATACCTGATAATATATATTCGTCATTATCTCCAGCAAAGCAGCACGATTTCATCGTACAGCTATTATAATAACCAGGATGATAAAATTGGCATAAATGAGTTGCTGAATTAACAGCATATAAAACAGGAGGCAATCTCCTGCGCAAAGCAAGGAGTGTTGTTCCTGCTTCATTGAATCTAACATTCATACAACTTTGTGCTGGTCTCTCAGATCCATATCTCAAAACTGGTCTGTAATCAAACATTACATTGTAATCAGTAATACTTATAAATTATGCTATAGATAATATCCGACTTAATGCCGATAGTGTCTATATATTATCAGTATAGTTTTAAATAGTTAATAATCTCTTACTTTAGGGGCTTTCTGACATCCCACATGCTAACGCCTTCTTTTGCATTTGCAGTAGCCAACATAACTGAATCAACTGGATTAAACATTACTGAGTGGAAAGGATTTTTGTGCAGTGCCAGGCAAAAGAAAGATTCCGGGGAATTAGCTGATCCTCTTATGTCGTAGATGAGTACACGTCCGTCATCGCAAGCACTTGCAAAGACATTCGCATTGTGTGGATGTACAGATAAACCGTACACTGGTTTCTCATGGCGAAAGAAGTTTAGAACATCAGTTCTGAAAACAAAAAGGTATTGAATTGATAGTACATAAAAATTTAATATCACACTAATTATAATGAATATTTAAGATGATAACTCACGTCTCCAAATCGTGTACAATGACCTGATCATCATTTCCCGCTGAGAAGATTTTAGTTTTGTGACTGTTGTAGCCAAGGCAGAATATATTGCTATTGTGCTGAGCTTTCATTACTACAGGCTTGCCATGTTCCTGAATAGCTCTTTCCACCTGCCAGAGGAGGACCCTTTTGTCGTCTCCACCTGCAATGTAAATAAATAAATGAATTGAAGAAACACAAATGTTTACAAACAAATTAATTTTCCTAACTTACTACTTATTTTAAGATACAATAAACAATAAAAAAATGCAGTGCAATTAATTAGATTTAATTTGATCAAATTTCAAGTAGTAATAAAATTTATGAACCAGTCGATTATCTTTGATTAAATATTTATAAAAATCTTGAGTTTATCAATCTTGATATTTTACGATAAATTTAAGTAATAAAGTTTAATCTTTTTAGAAAAACATAAAACTTCTAAATATTTTTAAAAAGAAACATAAACATATATCATGTTATCTAATAAAAAGAGATAAAATTTCCTGACCTTAAAACATAAGTGCAATCACAGTCAACAGCATGTGATCAGGTCTTTATCTCCTTACATCATTTCTTTTCTTTAAAAATATCCACTTACAATCACTTAAAAAATTATGATATGATAATCCTAATTTGAACAGATAAATGTGTTTCAAAACAATACTATTAAATTCTTATTTACAGAATTTTTCCATTTTATTACTAGAATACTTTAAATTCTTTTCTAAGGTACATTTTTTTTGCCTTTAAATTATAAAAACTAAAATTTAGTGAATAAAAAAATGCTTAACCCGTTAAATATTTTATTAATTTTTTAGAAGCAATGAATGTTACATTACTAAAACAGAAATCGACTAGTTGATGAAAAATACAAAGGGAATACTTTGAGAATACTACCTTAGCATTTTTGTCAGGAGTATATTTAGAACAATCAATATAAGCTTACTCGATGCCTAATATTAGTAACAGTCATTTTGTATCACCAAATATTTATTTTACAAAGAAAATATTGTTTTTATTTAAATAGTAATCAATTCAATTTATTTTGTAATGCAGTGACTCACAGTAGCTATACAGATTATTGATCTACATAAATACTTTCTTTTAAAGCTGGCATGATAAATATGTGTGCCGAGGAATTTAACACTGCTGCCAAATCATGACCGTCTTGTAATATTATGAGATTATAAGAAAAGAGTAATAAAAAATGTAAATTTTTTTGATATCTTTAGAACACAGTCTCTTTGTACATCTCTGTGTCCCAATTTTAAATATGACAAAAGATCTGTACATACTCCAAGAGAGAAAATATATACATTTTATTGGAATGTACTGTTAATTCTTGTTTACCTTTTTTCCTTGAATTGTTTTCTTCTTTTAAATTAATGATTTTTGATTACAATATCTCAATAATAAATATAAAACGAAACACAACAGAGAAATAAATACTGTACTATTGCCCATTAATGATAGTAACAGTACACAGGAAATATAATAAAAATGTTTCAATTTTATGTTTTTGAAAAACTAATATGAACAAATAAAATGTTACACATGCACAAGTAACAAAACATGAAACAAGCAGGAGAAAAACATTAAATCAACGATATATGCCCCTACAATACTTTCTGCTCGAAGCGAACAAATCAATAATTCCATGCTCGTAAACCCATTCGCAAAGTAATTAGCAGTATTAGCAGTAAGCTCTACGCACAGACAATAAGGAGTAACTAACCTGAGATAAGCAGATCTCCCTCCTGGGAGAACTCGATGGCATTGACACATCCATAATGCGAGTACAGATCCTTCCTGAAGAGATTCTCAGCGTTGCTGATCCTGGCCTCGACCAGCTTCTTGCAGTGGTTGATCCTGCTGTCGATCTGCCTGTTGAGCAGGTAGCCCAGCGGGTTGCACGGGTTCCCGATGCCGGCCATCCTGCCTCCTCTCCGCCAACCTCCGACCAGTCCCGGACTCCCGATCGCCAGCGATCCCCCCTCGCCTCCTACTCAACAGCCTCAGCCTCTCTTCTCTCTTCCGGAGAAAAACTATCGGCACCGATCGCTCAGCTCATCGTCGACTCGTCTGTGCGTGTGTGCGTGTCGCACGCGGGTATCCTGCTGTCGCGCCCCTCGGTGGGGGGGGGGAGTTCGGTATGACTTCGGTATATAGCCGAGGAGAAAACAAACGGAGCAGGAAAAAGTTGGAGCGGAGGAGTTTATCGGTCGGTCCGCTGGGGGTATCGCCGCGCGGCGATCAGCTGATCGCTCGGCCTCACCTCGACGACGCCGCCGCCGCCTGCATCCGCGGCCCGATATCGGCGGATCCTGACTGCGCTGCGTCGATGCCCGATGGCCGCTCACCTCTTGCCATGCCTCCTCTCCTCGCAAGCGTGTGTGGGTGGCCTGCGCACGTGTATACCTCGGAGCCTGATTTATTCTTCTTCTTCTCTTTTAAATGGCCGTAGGTCTAACCTGATTTATTCTCCTCACCTCACGGACGTGTATATATATATATGTATTATATCCTCTACTCAGACCTGCAGGGAGGTCTTCTCCTGGCGCGAGGACACGACGAGTCGAGCTCGGAGTCGATTTGGGTACGCGAGGCGACCGGCCTTTGTTGCGAGGTTCCCTCGGTGTGCGCGCGAGTCACAACAGGTCCGCGGATGCACGTAGCACGTTCGCACTGATTTACCCTACTGGGGGCAGCGAGGCATTGTGTTGCGGGCCGGCTGCCTCGCTTTTGTGTCTATTGCGAGGCGCACGCACACGGGGGGCACTGTGCGTCGTGTTTTTTTTTTTCGGCGAGGATATCGTACATATACGGGGACAAAATTAATGTAAAGGCGGTGCGTCGGTCGTCGGGGGACTGCGATTGGATTGGACGGGAGGAGAGCGACTGGGGAGCGGAACCGAGCGGCGGCTTTTTAAAGAGCGCTGCCGACGCCGAGTTTGTTGTGACGGTTGTCCCTTTAAATTTCTAGGCGCTTCGGAGCCGTGGAGCCGTGGAGGCGCCGTGTGTTTACGATGAACTGGTTTACGCTTGTTTTGGTTGATGTTGTCTCGAAATTGATGCAGGTGAGGTGTTAGTGATGGTATCGGATGATTTTGAAAAATACTGCAGAGTGCAGAGTGATTTTTTTCGCGTTTTTGGAGCGAAGTTACTCCTTTTTATATTTTCTATTGAAAATTTGTATTTTATATGAAAATATGACTCGTGTGTATTGGAATAGTACTAAAAGCAGCCAATGGAATCCAATAAAAATATTTTTATATTTTTTTTATATTTTTATATTTCCTTTTTATATTTTCTATTGAAAATTTGTATTATATATGACTCCTGTGTATTGGAATAGTACTATTATCAGAGTAATATCCCACCTAGTTAAAAGCAGCCATTGAAATCCAATAAAAATATTTTTATATTTTTATATAATTTATATTTCCTTTTTATATGTTCTATTGAAAATTTGAATTCTATATGACTCGTGTGTATTGGAATAGTACTGTTATCAGAGTAATAGCCCTCCCAGTTAAAGGCAGCCAATAAAACCCAATAAAAATAATTTTTATGAGATACTATTATAAGTTTTTACACCAGTAAAAGCTTATTAAATCCAAGAAAATATCTCTTTTTCGATGGTAAAAACTTATTAAATCTAATGAAATCCAATAAAAAATTACTTAAAATTATTTTTATTGGATTTCATTGGTTTAAAAAAATATATTTTTTTTAGGTCTAATAAATTTTGCTGATTCAAAGGTATATTTTCGTAAAGTTATTTTTTATTGAATCTCATTGGTTTCTTTCTACCGGGCTGGTAATGTGTAATTAAGATTTCCAATTAAGAAGTCAGATTTAATCGACTATTTTTATACCAGTGAATGCTATTAATTCCGATTAATGTATAATTGACATTTCTAATTAAGAAATTGGATTTAATCGACTATTTTTACCAGGAAGAGTATTAAATGTTTATTTTGTGTTTTACACAGTTAATAATAAATTTATTTAGGTTTCTTATGTATCATATTATATTATACTCATAACAGATTCAATAATAAATCAATATAATTAGTTAGAAACCTAAGTAAACTGGATAAAATAAGGATATTAGACAAATACTACAAATTTTTTTTTTATACTTCATTATTTATTAGGCATCCAATTGTCACGCACTTTACAATTACTCAATCAGATTTTGCATTAGATAGTAAAGCAAAAATTTTACTACAAACAAACTTTGCTACTATTATGTATGAATAATTACGTCAATCATTAAAACATGTTGATTTTAATTATTTATTTTAGATAAATTTCAATTATATGAAAATTTTGTCTAATCAGTACTAGAATTAAACATAAAGAAAAACAGTGATTAAAATGTTTTCATCAGATTATCAGTACCCTAAATAATGAGTTCATTAATCACATGAGTTAAGATTTACATTTAAAAATTTACTTTTGTTAACAAAGAATGAATTTATCTTTCTATAATTTGATAGATAAAATAAATTCTATTGGACAAATCAGAAATATTCATTCAAGAAATAGTAAACAGCCATCTCTTTATTATGGCTTCTTATTTATATTCATACTTCCTTTAGTTCAAAAAGTAGGCATTTGCTGCCTCTTGCAAAAATGGTTCTGATACTATCTACAGAATTTATTTTATTTTTTATCGTTAATTTTTGTATTTATAGATTTTGTTGCTTTTTAAAATATATTTGATTTAGTAGCCTGATTAGTTTGAAATGTAAAATAAAATTACCTGCTACTACTACTATACTATTACGTTGATTCATTCAAGACCTTAGCTTTAACTATAAATACACCTTATATTCTATTTATACACAAAGTTCTGTATACTTTATTACTGATATCGTGAGCTTTGAATGCAATAGTTCAAATTTAAAACCAATTTCATTCAAAACTAGTATGTTTTTCAGTAAAAATTTCATAAAAAAAATTTACATTCAATTCACAATTACAACTTTTCATTAAAAACATTTTCATGAAATAATGGCTTATGTGAAAAAAGTAGAATAGATGATGATTGATACTTTCTCTTAAAAAGTATGTAGTATATAAAATTTATAAAATATACACTAATTTAAATTTAAAAGTCTCTGAGAAATTAAGGCTTCCATATCTTTACAAGTCCGTCTTCACTGTAGGAACATAATAAATTCTGATGTGGATGGTGCGCAAGTCCAATAACATCTTTTTCGTGAATCTGTAACAAGAAAATGATTACAATAGTACCAGACTCAAAATTAAAATATTCAAATAAGCAAATAAATGCTTAGTACGTGAAATAGTAGAGCGAATCAAATTATACGTACATTCAAAGTTCTCTCCAGTTTTCCTGACGTAGTTGAGAAACAATAAAGTACAAAGTCCTCTCCCACACAGTAGATGTATTCTCCTTTTGGAGATACAACTGCGCAAACAAAGTCACCACCCTCGCGCTTACCGCTAGCGAATGACCTTACAATTTGTCCTTGCATGTTCATAATTACAACAGTGTTCGAACGGTTACAGACTACAAAATGTTCTGGATTTTTCGGCAGTACATGAACACTATTTACACTTAGATCGGCAGCACCCAATGATTTGTATGTACCAATACACTCTGTGGTCTTTAAACTCCAGACTTTCACGGTACCATCGGAAGAAGCACTAAAATGATTAATTATTGTAAATACATCTTTTTATTCTGGAATTTTAAATTAATAGAAAAATCAACTGTTTAGAAAAGAACATACCTTATAATATTATGAGCATCTGAAGAAAATATAACTTCATTGACGTATGAAGTGTGCCCCCTAAATTCTTTTAATGTTTTGCCAGATTTTAATCCATGAATCCTAAAAATTGTATTTTAGATGTAACGTTTATCGGATTTAAATTTATGAATTTGTAAAATATTGGGTTGGTATAAAATAGATTTTTTTTACCTAATCGTAGCATCAAAGGATGCCGAAAGAATTTGGCTGTTATCTCTGCTGAACTGCAAACAGGTAACTCCTTTGTTGTGAGCTTTTTCAAAACGTCTCAAACACTGACCACTCTGAATTTTCCATATTTTAATTTTACCATCTTGAGCACCACCAGCTAACATTTCACTGTCTCTGCTGAAGGCCATAGCCAAGACGGCTTGCTCCATCATCATAAAGTTATCCTGAGCTTGGTATTTCAAATCTTTCCTAATTTTAGCCGTTGTGAAATTCCATACTTCAATGAAGCCATCAACGGATCCAGTGACTAAATATTGACCATCAGGAGAAAACCGAGCACACTCAACATGAGATTTGGTGCCGAATTTGATCTGTTTTGACAATTGTGTAGGGTACTTTTCGTCTTCTTGATCTCGAACAGCTGCTTTTCCTCTGAACAAATCGATAGTAGTGCCAGGTGGTAGAAGTCCTTGATGCTGTTGCCATTTTAAGGCTTGTCCCAGTAAAGCTAATAATCTACTAGATGGTACTACCGATACTTCTCCTGCCAAAGACGTTGCAATGTACGCTCTCCTTTTTTCTTTTGTACTTCCATCAGGATATGCTTCTCGTGGATCAAAATATGATCGAGCCAAAAGATTTTCTAAAAATTTTCATTGATAAAAATTAAAAACAGTATAAAAACATATTCTAAAAGTAATTTAGTATTATAAACAGACACATATAAAGTTTTTTTGTTGAATAACTTGTATTTTTATTTTGAATTGGTAATATGCTACTTAAGATTAATATTTTATTGCAGCATTTAAATAAACGCTAAACTTTGTTTAATTTTAAAATCATGATTTTTCATGTATTTTAAATTTTGATAGAGGCTCATTAGCTGATTTACAGAAAGTACAAAAGTAATTGGGGAAAAATCGTGAACAATACAACTGAGACTAGCTCGAATATGTAATTAAAAAATAAAATCTTTGGCTGCAATCAATCAAGCAGCTGACTTAAATTGACTAATTGATTGAGCATTGGTGAATTTACTGGGAAGTGAGTTTCAAAGACGAATGAATCTAGGAATAGGGGCATGGAATGAGAAATTTGACGCATGAGAAGACTCTAGCAATGATCTAAATGACTTAAGAGGATAAGTTAGATCTCTAGGCTTAAATAACTCAGAAACTGGAACCGAGGTAGTGAGATTACACTTACACGACACTTTACGGGCAAAAAGATTGAACTTCAAGTAGATATCAGTATAATCATGCGACAGATAACTCATCCCAGTTCCCTGCTTAAACAAAAGTAACCTAATTAATCTGTGAGCAACTCTCTCCAGTTGATTAAAGTAGCACATGTAATGAGGTGACCATATCACTGAACCGAAAGTGAAAATAGGCACGACCAGGATGAAGAATAGTATTGCTGTTACTAAATTCCGATGTAGATAAATATTAAATAACTTTAGAATTTTATAAAAATAATTATGCATTTATCTAATTTACCTAAATGAATATATCTTTCTGGCTCCTGTTGTTTCATCATTACCATAGGTTCAGTCTGTCTCAATAAACTTCTTGCTGCTCCAAGTTCTCTGAGTTCGATTAATTCCAAAACCACCTAAACACATGAATAATTTAATGAAAGTTTATTAATCAGACAATATTGCACATTATTAAAGTAGATTTTTAATGTTCTTCTTGAATACACATACCTGTTCATACAAATCTATGAGCTTTTTATCTGGTAGTTTGAGAGATTGTATAGCTTTGAGGACAGTGTCCCAATGTCCATTGTTTATATCCGCAACAAATCCATCAACGCTGTCTACTGTGTTCAGAGAAACACCTGTTTCCTCCTATAAATTTCAATCAATTGTTAATAAAAAGTTACTCCAAACAATCCTTGTTTGATAAACACTTGTATATATTTTGCTTTGTTACCTGAAGCGTCTGCAGTGTCTTCACTAAATTTGATTCTTTTAAATACTGCTGAATCAGACGAATAACGCTGTAAAAACAGATTAAAAAATGAGACCGAATAGAAACTTTTTAATTGCACTAAGTTTTAATAAACAAAATTCATCAATATCGGCGACGTCGATAAAGCAAAAAGAACGGAAAAGAAACCCAAATATTATCTCTCACTGCACTCCGTTTACAAATTAATTTCAAACGCAATACTCACTCAGCCGATTCAATTTCAATGGACATTGTTTTCGCGTAAAAAACGAAAAATCAAGAAATAAACAAACACCACTTCTGCTGCAAGGGAAGCGCGAAGATATTCACAATATTTGGAGGTTATATCTAGAGTCCATTCAGCCAAAGCCTCAAAATTCAACTGGCATTTAGGCCCTGGCCACATATGTACTGTGATGACCCACTCCGGTGGATCTCGGAGGCTTTTGGCGCAAGCGCAATGGTGGTGGGGGCGACGCTGGGCCTGCCTGGCTGCCGGGTCCCTTAGGTCGTTTATGGCCTCGCTCCAAAGGGCGCTGAACGCTGCTAATGGCTTTATTGCGTCTAGACGTCGTGGTCCACGG
>UXGC01001931.1:0-15473 GCA_900480045.1 Eurytoma adleriae | reverse complement strand
CTAACCGCGCCCAACGTTGCTTAACTTTGGTGATCGGACGAGAACCAGTGCTTTCAACGTGGTATGATCGTTGACGACTATACAGAATCCAGTATTCTTTAAATGAATAGTGTGCGATCATATTCACGGGTTATACCAGGGCCTGATAAGGTCCTTTTACTCTTTTGTCTCTTCTTCTTTGAAAGAAAGTTTTTCAGTTAAGGATATTTTTATTCAGTTATTTATTTTGTTCCCTTATATACAGGTCTCTATTACGTTAAGTTCCTTTTTATGTTTCTACATGACTAAATACTCAAATTTCACATCGGTATTTGAAATAGTAGAAGAAGGAGACGCGTACGTTATTGTAAAGTACATTATTAAATAATTTAAAAAAAAATCAATTTTTGAAGGAATTCCAAAAGGTCAAAAGTAAACTGAAATTCTTGAGACTTTTACTTATAACTGTGAATGAAGTCTACACCGAAATATTGATCCATATTTTAGCGCGGCGGTAACAAGGATTTCTCTAGCAAGTATGCGCTTTTTCCTGCTCCATTTTATAAAATTTAAAATATAAGAAAAAGTAGCATCAAAAATTGAATTTTTTAACAAAATGAAGTGGATTTTATCGTCAATTGCACATTCATTTATAAAAATTAAAAATCAAGTCTCATACATTTAAATAAAATTATTTACGAATTTATTTACTTTTCAATAACTAAATTAAGAGTAGAGTAAAATTTAGTATAATTATGTTTTATGTAGTACATATTTAAAAATAAATTCAACATATTGTATTGGTAAATATTAATATATTTACGAAATTACATCGAGACACAATTTTTTATGTCTTACAAATTTATCCTAATTCAATTTTTTTACAAAAATGGCAAAGCAGAGTCATCTGTATAAATTGAAACATTCCAAGACTTATTATTTTAACTTTATTTTCATTCGATGAAGTGTCTTTCTTCCTTATCGACAAATTTTAAATTGACTAGAAAAATAAGTTGGCAAGGTTTCGTACTTCTTCTATAAATTTTTTTTATATCGAAATACTGTAAAACTTTGATATAAAAATATAACCGTAAAGCTGATAATGGCACTTTTGTATCTTATGGAGTCATTTAATTTAATATATATACTTGGAAGGCCATTTTGGAAGCTTATAGGTTCTTGTAGTCCTTAATTACATTTTCAATCTTTGCAAAAGCTTCTAAAAAGTCATCTTCTTCTAAACCAAATTTTTTATATTGATGCAAAAAAGCCGAATGAATATATGCATTCCATGCTTTGTCGACAATACTATCGAGGGTTTGGTAAATTTGAGAATTATTTGTAACAAGTGCTAAAAATTTCTCTTGATTCAAAAGTCTTCTCTCTTGACTCAAAAAAGTAAATTGTTCAGACGAGGAAACCCAATCTACATACAGATCTTTAGTTCTCAACTCATCACAAGTCATTGGATCACTTTCTGTTATTTTACCTCGAGATACCAGGAGATTGGATACAGATTTGTAGTAGGAATGTGAATTTCTGCTGCTAGACGGATACGATGGAGTTTTTGTTTCAGCATCCACTAATGTAGAATTTCGCAGAGTTTGCCTTAAATGCTGAATGTACATTCTCCAGCTATAAAATGACTCATATTGCTTTAGTGCAGGTGATACATAAGGTGTACCTTTAATGGTTGCTAGTTTATAACTAGGATGACAGCCAATAGTTGATGTTAAATAATTGGCACTGCACCATGCATCATTTACGGGTTGAAATAATGCACACAATTTTTTTGAAATCACATCGTTGATATCCACTAATTTTGTTTCATGGTTTTTTAAAACACTGGTACATATAGTGTGGATTTGTTCATTTTGAAATAAGAGATTCAAGTCGGCTGATTCACAAAATCTAGATAACGTCAACAAAGTGTTATAATTTTGAACTCCAACTTCTCCAGATGAAAATGGCAGTACAATTGAACTGATAATACTCTTATTTGGAAACTCATTGCGGAGTAAATCAGCTGTAAAGCTTCCAACACCGGATCCCGTTCCTCCAGCTGAACTAAGTAGAAGCAGGATTCCGTCAAAACTATCTGTTTTCTCTATTTCTCTTCTTGTTACCTCCAGTATATCTTCTTTAAGCTGAGGCCCTTTAACCAATGCACCATAAGCCCAATTGTTAGCGGATCCACCACTAGCTTGACAAATAGAATTCTGTAATCGGTAGGTCCACTGATTGTGTGAATTATTGTTTATTTTGTTAATAACCTTTTTCTCAGTGTCAACTAATATGGCCCTGGCCAAGCGTTTTCCATCTTTGTTTATACTTCTGAACCATTTTTCGAAGCTCTGCTCCGTGTATGCACTGTTGGCCTGCTTTGAAATACCGCTGTCTTTGGCATCTAGATCGGCAGATAGTTGTTGAAACAACGAATGTCCTAGTTGATTTCCACATTGTCCAAACTGAATTGTGAGCATACCTTCAATGCTTGTAACTGTTATATATTGCTTCTAGCAGTGTTTTGCACTCCATATATTTTTCTGTAAATAAGTAATACAATTAATTTAAAAAAAATGTATGTGTATAAATATAAAACCGACTTGAAAACTAACCTGCGTTTCAAAAACTTCGTACGTCTTACTTCAAATAAAAAAAATACAGCACCAAGATTTTACATAATTTCAAACTTATCGCCGTTTATCTGCAATTTTTCAAAAATCTCCGATAAATTATACGGCACGTACGAGTCATTTGAATTATTTGAAAGAGTTACCTGCCTCTCAGGGACATTCTTGCAAGCCTCCAAGTTGCGGACTGACTATGGGCTGGAGCGTCGATGATGCAACGCAGCAACCTACATTTTTCTAAATACAAGATCTCAGCTGATTGGCCTCATTTTCCGGCTAAAATCCAAAGCACATGTTTGGAAAATGGAAACCGACGTATACCGCGTGCTGCTGCATTTTGTACACATAATGCAGGCTTTAGCCTTACCGACGCAGTGCGTGCGCAGCGGCGCTGGGGTTGTTTCGATTTTAAAAATGTCGGAGATACGTAAATATGGAGAGGGGACGAGTCGAGGTGTTGTTGTCATGTCGAGGGAAATGTTCTGATAAAATTGGCTACTGCGCGCCAGACTTGGTTTAAACTTAATGCTGAGCTACTATATTGATCAGGTAAATCAACCGTGCCTTATAACTTCGTATATTTATCACTAAATTTGGTGCAGTTACGATGATCATGAAACGCAAATATCGCATATGCAGATCTGCCCTTTACGCTTCTTAAGCTTACATAGCTTAATTATAACATACGATTTTCCATTTTCCAAATTACTGAAGAAAAGATCAGGGTCAAATATAGTAATACTGAAACTCTGATTTTGTGGATCAGGAAGCCTCTAATCCGCAGTTGATGCCTGAATAATGACCCCAATAATAATTCTCAGGCATCTGATCAGGTCCTGATTATTGCCTTGAATATATTTATGTCGATCTTGTGCATAAGAAGCAATTTAATGAACATCATATATGTATACAAATATGTGCATTCATAATACGATCAAATTATATGCGTAATTAATGATTAATTAAAAATATTCTTTTATTAAATTTGTTATGGATCTAGCAGAACTTTCAGATAAAATGTACTCAAAATATTTAACAGATTTAAAAGTTGATTATTAATTGATTAGTACAATTGAACAATGGGGAACAATGCATGATCAACAAGATTTCTAACAACAGTTACATGTATATGATTTGCCTTTTAGAAATATGACGATTTACAGCTGTCAAATTAATTTAGTAATTTTGATTTCTTCTTTTTTTCTTTAGGAACATATATAGCAATTATTCTTCCACATCACCAATTTGAAATCTCCACCGACTGAAATATTACAAAAAAGTATAAATTTCATAAAAGTAGGATGGCAATCTATAATTTTGAAGCAAGAATTTTAAAAAATGAGTAAATTTTAACGACTAATTTTGTTGCATCATAATCTATACCAACGTATAATACATAAGCATCTATTTATCGTAAGAGAATTCGCCACGGAATGTAGGCGGGTATTCCCTGATCGCTTTTTCTTTACCACGCGAAGAATTATCAAAACAGATCGCAGATGATAAATGAAGATAAGAATTTCGACTTATCACCTTTTGCCTGGACTGCTTAATTGGGAGGCTCGTCTGCAAAAGACGTCAATAAAAATTAACGAAATTAATCTTGATCATCGCGTCAGGAGACCACGCGGGGGCGAACGTCTCGTCTGGGAGTCCCTTCCTAGACATTACCTTTCAACGCAAACACTTTAGACATTTATCGTAAAATCGCGACTCGTGAGTCATTCGTGTAATTTGTTTATTTAACGATTAAAAATATTCGCGACTGTCGGTGGGGGCACCGATCATGATCTGGTGATAGCTGGACGCGTGGATTTAGTAATGATTGTTTACTTATTTTAACAGTATCACTCGAATGACGGTGCATAATTAGTGAAAACACAGTGGCAGTCCATATACGTACACACTTAATTATAATTACCGACAGATTTAATAATTTGGCAGTAGTTATCTTATTAATAGTAGCTGATTGAATTTAATGATTTGACCAATCAAATTTATTAGAATAAATATAAATTCAGCAAATACCAGTTTTTTTATGCACTGAAAATGGGAAGATTACTGTACCTATATACCTACAGACTATTCTAGACCTTTCTACGAGTGATTTATTATCACTTTGACTGAAACAACATTGCAGTTATTTTTAGAATTTTCTGTATATAGGAAAACTACTATAACTACTTCCTACTATACTACATAGCTTGCTATCCTTTACAGTTTAAGCGCTTACGATATTCTTCAATACACAATCACCTATAATTTTCAGAAAATTTCAAACAAAATCTCCGTATTAATAAAATTATCCTGACATTAGGAACAATTGTCTATCAAAACGATAATTCATCATTTTAAGTAAAATTTATGTTTATGATTAAATATTTATACATGCATAATATTATATAAGTTATTATTATTATCATTACGATCTTTATTTTTCTTTATCGAAATTCGAAGTCGTAAAATTTTTGATAAGATATATTAATAGCGATCAACAAATTCATAAACAAATAATGATAGTTAAAATGTTTGCCCGAATTGTCACGCGTTCAAATGAACTAGTTTACTTTATTATATAAATCGTAATTATAGTTATCCTCATACTGATATATTTATTATATTTAATGCTATCCTATATTCAATTTTGATCTCGAAATTTCTTTAAAATTAAAGGGGTCAAACCCCGAGCAAAATGGTACATAAATTTACGTACGAAATTGCAACCAATTGGAACAATTCAATATCATGATCAGAGGCTTAAAATGAGTGGCTTCCTGACAAAAAAGTGTAGAACTCCACTATTTGTGAAAATTAAGATAACGACCATAGGTCGTAATCTTTGAAGAGTTCTTTTTCACTTGGCGTTAGCGAAATTACACTATGTACAAAAGAGTACAAGTCCAGTTGTTCATAAGCAACCATACTGCAACTATCACACTCCATCTAAAAAATCTCACTTCTTTAAAATCTTTGAGATTTTATATTTTACACGCAATGTCTGTTAATTATGTTGATTAAAAAAAAAATGAGTTTGAATTTTGAGGAAAAATAAAAAAACTGTATCTTATATTTACACACCTGGTTCAATAATACTACAATAATACATATAACATTAAACATTCCAATAATACTATGACAATAAAATGCGCAATAATTAAACGTGTCTATAAAATATAGCGAATGATATGAAGTAGGTGAAGTATCGCGTGAAGGAAAATAGCGATCTTCGATGTGATATCTGCCACAAGCCTTGGTTAGTAACAACACTTAGCAGTCCGTAGGTGTGCGCATCGCGCAAGTTTAGTCATACGCGCACCTGTCGCTTCATTTCAGCAATATATACCATTCCCACACTCCTTTTCCTCTCGCAATTAAGTAAAACCGTAACTGCTTCAAATTTTTTCATTAGCGCTCCTACCTTTACTAAATTGGTATCAATTCGCATCTATAAATAACGTCCTTATCAGCTCACGAACAAAGCAAACTCAGGGAGAATTTTTCTTTTTCTCCAGGAGTATACTCTTTAAAAATCACAGTAATTCCCGCAATTTTTATACTCTTATCTGTCGTGCATATAATCAAGCAATAATTATTTCTACGAAAACTACGCAAACTCGCCAGTATATGTACAAAACACGATAAGCAACTGTAACTCTCGACCCAGCCAGAAGTGCGATAGTCGCCACGCATCCGAAAAAGAAGCTATAATAGCGCCGTTAATTGCAACTACATGCAATCCGTATATTTAAATATACTTAAACATAAAGACGCACTCGTGAGCCTTGAAACGCGTCGCCTTTCGCGCACGTGCCTCGCGATCGGTCCGATCCACCGAAAATGCCGAAGTTCCGCGATGGCGGAAATCGCGACTCGATCCGCGATAAAAAAGAGCGACGACGACGAGCGACTAGTGCGAGCGCACGCGGGAGGCGCTCGGCCGACAGTCGGTAGCGGGACGTCTCGTCGCGCAGTCGCCCGTCGATACACACCCGCCACTATCCGGCGGTGCCGCGATAAGCCGAGGTCGAGGCGAGTGCCTTACTCATACACTCACACGCGCACATATACACACAAGCACACGCGCGCGCACACACGCGTGAGTCGGAACGAGGAAAGAGCGCGCGGACGGAAAATCCCGCGGAGAGAAAGAAAGAAGGAGATCGTCAAATCCGCGGGGGACGACATGGAATCGCGGCGGTGAGGTGCGTCGGGCGGTGGAGACATGACCGGTGATGATAGAGTCGGAGTCTCGTGAGCCGGGCTGCAGCACCGTGGACGTCGAGCGGCCGGCCGCCGGCCGCCAGCTGGACACATGGGAGCCACGCCGGATGGAGGAGGCCCCGGGGGGTCACGTGCAGGCGCTGGCCAACTCCGCGGAGGACGACAGCCAGGCCTCCGGCAGCTCCTCGGCCGTCAGCAACGTCAGCGACAGCGAGGCCGAGGGGATGGTGGAGCACCTGACCGGCCCGTCGGCCGAGACCGGCAGGCCGTACCTGGCCGCCCTGGAGGCCCTCGGCACGCAGCTGAGCAACGGCCCGGAGGCGAACAGCGTCAACATCGGCAACAACATCATCAAGGACACGAACACGGTGCACGTGGGCCCCCGCATCGTGAACCAGTTCATGGGGAACATACAGATCGAGAATTTGAATTACGCGAACCCGGCGGCCGATCTGGACAGAATCGAGAAGCACGCGGAGGCCGAGGCCAGCGAGCCGAGACCCAAGCTCTCCACTACCTCCGATCATCCGTTTTTTCCTCTCTCGCAGGCTAGAGGTACGTTTAACTGTCTCTTTGTTTCGGTGTGGGTGCGTGCGATTTCGGGGGAGTGCGCGTGTGGTAGGAAATATTGCCGATCTTTTATCTCTCAAAATTAGGTGTTCTGTAAGATTCAAGTTGTTCGCACTTTTTTTCGTTTAAATAAATAATACTCGAGGATAGATAATGAAGGTGGAAAATCAAGTGATGAGACAGCCAGATATGACGTCATCCACGCTCAAGTATAACTAAACGTTCGAGAAATGTATAGCTGTGTTTTCGTTTATTTTTTGTTGCATTCTAAGTAACACGAAAATTAGTATAAATAATGTACACCTTTACAGAAGGTTTAAATATGTAAATTTCGAAACTTAGTTTGAGCCATATTGCTATACTGTCTTCCAATCGATCCGATACTTTCGAGTTATTAGAATTACAAATGTTTTTAAGATTATGTAAATGATGTGCCTTGACAAAATGGCGTTGACTTGCGGTGCAAACAAACGTAATTCAATGATAATGCGTATGAGTGGATGCGGGAATTTCGAGTCTTCGTTATTGAAATCAAAACTTCGAAAAACTCGCATAAAAATGTCGACAGAATCCCCTGCACAGAGTTTTAATCTAAACCTTGATATATCATAATGATTATTCGAGAAACCGGTATAGATGTTTTGCACGTTTACTTGTATCGAAATATGTTCATGGCCTAAAAAATGAAATCGCAACAATGAAAATGCAGTCTGTTATAGAGACGATGCTACTATGATATCTTTGTGTTCGTAGGGGTCGCTGAACTCTATTTGCAGTTAAGCCCCATTCGTCCGATTCAAGGTCAAAATTCATTTCCGAATATTCTCTAGTGATATTGGGGTCCTAGGGTTAAATCTACAGACACTCGACCTTAAAGAAATATAGGTACACTTGTCTCATTTTGGGAATGCTACATTTTTTTATACGCTTGTACAATGCCAACAGCTTTCGACCTACGTGTGGTTCTTAAAGATCAATGTTCAAAAAAATTAAAAGCATATCTGCACGTAAAACTATTCGCTCTATTAGAATCTAAGGTAAAAAATTGATTTTTTATATAAAAAAGCAAATTTAATCTTAATTGAACTTAAATTGGGCAGTAGTGATTCCAAAAACATAAAGATGTAGTGGCGGTGTTCTACCAACAGATCTTTTTCTATTTTTGTGCGCCTATGATAAATTTTTAGCATCGTCATTCTGAAAAACTAAAGTTATACTGAGAATGAAATATGCATTTATTGTGACCTCAAATAAACGGAAAGTCTGCACTTTACATTTTTTAACTCTTTAATAAATCTGAAGTTATATTTCATCTAAGATTTTACGTGATTTCTCATCATCGAAAGCTACGCTCATCTTTTGTACCAGAGGTTTTTTCTCTGGACAAATTTTTTTTGGAGAAGATCAACACTGCGTCACATTTACACGGTCAATAATGCTGTGCCTATACAAGTAAGACCAGTAGTTGTTCCATCTTGGAATGCTCCCTCGATCATGTCTCACCAGAATTTTAAGCAGGCACAACCTGCAGTGCTGCATTGTACTCCAATCGTAGTAGATGTCTTCATGTCTGAGTAGCATCTGCAAACTCTGGACCGTACAGTGTCGAAGAAAATCCGTTTGTACTTCTTTGAGGCAATAGCATAAAAGTGCCGCAGGCATAGTTTCAGACGCATTTATTTTTAACATGGTTCATCCCCGTAGGAGTCGCAGTCATATTTGGACCTAGGTTCTTCATCGCAGCTGATAACGAGTTCAAATTAGTAGCGATATTCTCGACGAGCGATCATACTTGAAAAGATCCAGAGAGATCCAGAGAAGTCTCTCACCGGATATTGCAATTGGACCAACTCGTTTCACGCATTTTGATTCAATATGAATTATAAGACTGTTGTCACGAGCACGTACAGCATTTACAACTTCCCCCTCGACGCTAATATAGTAGCTACAACCTCATCGAAGTTCAGAATAAAGATTCATGAATTTCAACAATTTTTTCGTAACGAACCTGGGACCGTTTGGGTTGTTACTCATAAATACCTTAATTACTCCGTCTCTGCACACAAGGTACACTTGACTGAGATATTAATATTAGAGGTGTACTGGGAGGGCCCATTAGGTTTCTTTATTTGTACTCTGGAAAAAATCTGGTATCGATACGGATCGGGGAGTACCGCTGGTTCCGTTTGCCAAGAGTCTGATCAGGAGCGTGGAGAACTCGAGCTACTGTGAATTACAGCTGTATCAGTTATAAAAGAATATTGCGTCTAATTTGTTTTCCGATCGGTACAACTTCAATCTGAGTGTTGGATAATTCCCACGATTTAGACGTAATCATGGCTTATTACTACGTACCATGTACTATCTTCTTGCTTTTAAAAAAATAATTAACTTATGAACGAGTAAAATTAAAATTAATAACAAAATGTTCTATAAAAACGTGAAAAAAAATCTATATTTCATTCATACAGAAAAATGCTTTTTTGAAGAGACATTACATTATTTCTTAAATTTGATACTTATTAGTATTTATTCTTAGTTATTACTATATCACTAAATGACGCAATAGTTAATCTTTCTTCAGAACCATTATTGTATTTCAAGAGTAAATATAAGCGACAATAAAATAATTAGAGGATCGTGAACTAGGTATGAATCACGAAGAAAAAGACGTGGTATAAATTGAGGATGGAATTTTGAAATATCCATCATTTTAGACTGCTACTTTGCCTGCTGTCTATTTTTTACTGTGTGGAATAATTATTTATCTGGCATCTTTCAATTTGACAGATGATTCGTTATACAAGATTAAGGGATGGTAACATTTTAAAATTCACTCACTTATTTTAATATAATATGTACTTAATAATTTAATATAGGGGTAAAGGGTTGACCAACTGTTGACCTCCCTACAGTCATTGGCCACAATGATAGTGATTGAACCCATTTCTTTAGCTAGGTTAGGGTCAATCACTATGTTGTGTCGTCTGCTTAAAGGGTCAATCACTACCCCCTTTACCCCTACCTATTTTAGATAAATTACTTTCGAAATCCAAAGTATACTTAAGACACTGAATTTATTTAAAGTACAGAATTATTCAATTATTTATTCCTTAAAATAAATAAAGTCGCTCATTATTTATTTGAAATATAATTTATCAGATCAATATATTAGATTAGATATAAACATTTGATTGATCGATTTTTCTATCACACTAAAGACATTCGGTAAAGGCTGTGCGCTTTATTACCACGTTTGTGCGGAAACGTATATATAAATTCTCTCGCGTGAAGATATATGAGATTTGAGATTTCGATGACAAAGTTTCAAGATTTTGATAAGATATCACGCGCAAAATTTTTTTTATTTAAAACGCAACGTGTACCTTTCTAGTCTTTCAATTTTTTTCTGAAACTACTTATCCATGAACTTCGGTAGGGGATTCTGTTATTAGGTCACCCTTCGGTCCCTGCTGATAATAATGAAATTTGGTGGGGGTAGTACAGGATAGCTCATCTTTAATTATTCATAAAGCACTTTGTCACTAAATTTTTTTAATAGCCAATGTGGTTCTTTTTAAAATTAATTTTTTTTCATTATTCGTTTTATTTATAAAGTTTTCGACTATCAAATATCAAACTATTGTATACAGATAAGCGCATGTAAATATGAACAGTCGTGTCGGACAGTCAAGGTGTGCTTGCACCTTGAGTAGTGATATTTTTTTATTTATATCTAGGTCAGTTTGTTCAAACTAAATTTTGATATTTCTTTGTTTTTTAAACACGTAAAATAAGTGTACGTTATCGATTTCCCAGAAACGTTGCGCGTCGCTAAATTTTTTCTTCCATTTCGACTTCACACGGCACGAGTAGGCTATTCAATTTTTGCCTTTGTTTAATTTGAAGAGTGAGGCAACGCGCGAGCAAACAAATCGTCATGAGTGCAATGCGCCGGGAATTAAAATGGAGCGGTACATTTGCCTTTATCTTGGAAATAAGTTGACTTATTCCATTTGGAATTGCAAAATTAATATGGCGACAAGGAAGATACGAGACAGCTTTTTAAGGTGACACGACCGTAATATTAAAATATTTAACGAAAAATGCCTGGCACTGGGAATAATTTATAGCTGTAGACACGTGATCCAGACAAAATCGAAAAATTAAACGCTTATCATAAAACTATGAAGGATTAGTGAAACTTGCAGAACGTGATTTCTAGCAGAGATAATATATTAATTGAGTCGATCTTGAATCGATCGTAAACTTCATTACTGAGAAATTTTGTTGATAATGGCGTGTACGGGAGAGTAATGACGTCTTAAGGAATATATTCTATTGATTATTCGATATATATTGAATATAAATTAATTATTCATATTATTTCAAAAATAAGTTTTTGTGTGACCTACTTTTTCTGGAATTAGGGAGTATAATTATGATGAATGTTTTTTTAAATATTCTTATCAAGTATTGAAATCTATGCAAATTAAGTATGCTTATCCCTCATTGTATAGTTGAAGTAATATATTACTTAAAATATACATCTTCAATGTTAAACTGAAGTTTAAAGTTATTTTTAACTCCTTTGGAAAAAACGAAGTAAGCTTTTATTACAATAAGTGACTCAGAAATGATAAAAAATTATCTCAATTATCTTTTTATACAAACATATCCTACTTTAAAAAATCAGGCATAAATTTTATAAAATTAAAAGGATTTTATATGAAAACATCGGTATAACTTACAGAGATTTATTCGTATATATTACGGAGGTTTCCCCTAACAATCATTAAGCTTTATCTGCAAAAATTATAGACCTTTGATATAAAATTTTCAGATCTGGTCATATTATTAAAATTTTAACAGAATTTTCCAGTTTTGAAAATCACCTCACGATTACTTTCGTTTACGTTATTTTTAAGGCGAGCTTCAATATAAATTTTACGAAAAAATTATTCATAAAAGTATAAAAGTTTATAAAAGTACATCGTGTAAAAACAGAAAAACAGACTAAATTTTCGATAAATAGATAAAAAAAATTTAATTACTTGCAGGAAGATTAATTGATTTAGTAAAAAAGGTAATTTAATCAATTATCTTACGATTAGAAAAATACAGAATCGAGCATGTCGAAAAGAAGACGATAGTGATAATCATGCGGTGAAGTGTGATTCATTACTAGTTGAAATATATGTAAATCCCCGCATTTATAAAAAGACTCACTGATAATTTCACAAATTTTCTAGATTTCAATTAATTAAAATAAGTGCAAACTGTTGTTATAGCTGGATAAATTTGATTTTATCGCTTTTAAAAAAGATAATCTTCTAAACTCCTTAGTACCAAGATTTCATTTTTTCAGTAACCCACGAACTCGCCGAGACGCGAGTACACTAAGCTTAAGTTAAACAGCGATATAAAACAAATCGTCATTTATTCAGTTATTTACAAAATTCACGGTCATTTACTAGAAAAATATGTCCATCTCAAAACACGATTAGCTCGAGATATTAAAAAAAGAAATTAAAATGAAATACTTTAAAGCAAAAGCTTTAAGAGAAGACGTGACTTACGTTTGTACGTTTCGCATTATCCAAGAATTAGGGACTATTGCGCTAGCGAATTGATTATACACACTTTTCTTTCGCGCAAAAATTTTTCGCACGAGGCGATTGAGTAACGAAATGATTGTTCAGTTGCAGAATGGCTGTGGACCAGGAAGTGCATCGTGAGCATCATCGTGGCGGCGGTGCTGCTGATAGTGATCGTCGTATTGGCGGTGGTACTGACAGGTAGAGCAAAAGATAAACCCGAGAATCCATCAAGTCCGAACGATTCGTCGATAACTACTGGTATTTTTTCACGAGAAATCGTTAAACTTAGCGTTTACTGTTCGACGATGCTGATTTTTACGGTTCCAATTTATTTGCATGACCGACCATTCTATCAACGTACAGCATGATTTTTCTCTTGTGTCTAAAAAAAATTTACTAGTCTAACTTACTGACTCGCAGTTTTAACATTTTCAAATAGGTGACTGGTACACATGGTTTACACGTTTTTTTACACTTTTACTTCATTATTCCTTTTCTCGCAATAAGGCTGATAATGTAAAGTGCAGTATTACTCACACCTCGGTCGCAGTAACGTTATATTTAATCACTACAATCATGATTATGACATTGAAATTGCAGTAGTGGAATACTTGCGTTTTTTATATTTTTAAACAAATTATTGCAATTAATTACAGTAATTGCAAGGATGTACTTATTGCACACATTTTTTACCATTTTATTCTTGCTTCTCGAATAAACTTGTTTTGTTAGGAACACCAAGTCTTAAAATCCGTTGAGTTAGATGTATTATGTTATACATGATACATGATACTGTGTTATATTAAACATGAAGAACTCAACTAATTCATTTTTATAAACGTAAAAGTTGCTGTTGCGTTTTTAATGGTAACAATTACATATACGTATATTTTTTATATTATGATTCAGTAAGAGATAATAATATTGTTCAATTAGTATTTGCATCTTGACCCATAAATTGTTATAGCGTCACACCAAATTAATGATACAATTAAGTATACACATATGCTACAAGTTTTTGCGCGGGTGAAGTGAAATGCTTTTTATTGTGGCGAGTGGTGTTGGTCGTTGTGTGAAATAATTGAAATTACTAATATTTTTTTGGTTCAGGGATGATTAATTAAAAAATCTAATCAATAGCCAGTAAAAAAATGCAATTTAATTGTAAAAATTCAAGAGAGAATTGAAGATATAGATTTGCAAGTTCCGCGAATGCGAACTGCGGAGAAAGTACCTGGACTTCGATTTCCAAGATACTCCTTTCTTTTAATTGATAGAGTTATTAATCGTTTCGTTTTCTATTATCTATTAGTGTCTCTTACTTGGAGTTAAAAAAATAGATTAATACTATCACTTAATTACTATTCAACTCCTAGTGTATCTTACCCTATGAACTTTACTTTTTTAGTAAACAATGCTGATCATTGTAGAGCTTTTAGTTAAGAGATCTGTCAATTCACAGCAAATTCTTAACCAAACTTTCTATTCTAGGAAACTTTTTATTATGTTTGTGTTCTATACGTCTTTATCTATTGAGACGATAACATTTCAGTATTGGCAAGATATAAAAACGAAAATAATACGTGTACAATGTTGCCTATTTTTCAGTTATTTAAATTTCTGATTTACTAAAAATATACCATTAATTTAATCAATTATTAAAGTTGTAGAAATTGTTTGCTTATTGAAGTAATTTTAATGTGATTAATTGACTATAATTATTAGTTATTGACCTTTGAAATTGTAATTTGTTTTTACGTTATTTATCTCTGAAAGTTTAATTTTAGTTTACTTTTAATGTTAGCTCATTAAACACCGCTACCTCTACACCTATCTGCACACAAATATGAGTGCCACATTTAAAAATCAAAATCAATTTACTCTTATTATTAAATAGTGATATTTTTCAAATCGTCTTCTATAATTATCAACATCTAAGAGAAATTGTTACTACAATTATAATAACAATTTCTAATTCAACATCAAAAATTTCAATCAACTAGTAGTTATTTATATAGTGTTCATCCACTAAATATATTTTTGCGGGTGTATGGATGCGTATTGCTCTGCAAAGTACAGGGAGGAAAATACGTAATAAAAAAATTGTAGTGGTGGTAAAGCTTATTAATCAATAGGCAGAGCGATCAAACGTATAAGTGATGCATTCATGGATAATCGGCAATAAACTCGACAAATTGGTGCGTGTGAAATGAATTCTGTATACAATTTCGGTCGACGAACACAGTCGGAAATGGCAAATGGAGAGTTAACACGGAAAATTTAATGCGAGGAAAAAAATGGTAATTAAGTCAACATTTATAAGAATGTCTTTACAGCATGCGCATAGCTTTTTACATAATAATAATATTAATAATAATAACAATATTAATAACAATACTATACTATTATTTCTCTCATAATTCTAAATAGAACATGTTGTTTTGTAGTGTTTATTGTAAAAACACTTAAA